>BEXV01001322.1:70009-82276 GCA_003118195.1 Hemicentrotus pulcherrimus
CTCTCTCCCTCCCTCTCTCTCTCTATTTAGGCCTATCTATATCTAACCATCTTTCCATCCCAAGTAATATGTAGTTCAGAGGGCTTTGAAAATAATGAATATGTGCTGAAAATGTCAAGTGTCTTAGCCCTCTACGATTAAGGTTATATAATTTTCCTATCCTACGTTTCTTATTTTTGTTCGCCCCGCCCCCTCCTTCTCGAGATTCCGTGGTTTAATTCTGACTCACTCTGTCCTGACATTATCAGCTTTTAAAACATTATTCAAAGATAATTTTGTATGAATTAGTAAATAAATTTAAATGTACCAATTTTTTCAAGATAAGATAACTTGCAGATAAAAACAGTGGATGATGAAAATTGAGATTTTTAAAATTTTTATGTGTATCCCTCTAAACGATGCTGATTTGAAACTAAATTCAGTCTCATTAATATTCATTTGCTAATATATTAAGTTGTTGTAAAGAAAACAATGAGAAATAATTGCACATACCCCATATGATTTCGCCAAAGTTCATTTTCAAGATCATTCTGGTCATCACAAAATTACAAAAATATTTACACATTTCGACAGTCTTCGTTTTATTAAACACAACTTTGCTTGTAACAACGCACTTCAAGAATTAATTCACAAGCGAAAATCAAAATACACGATAATTTCACTGTCGACATGATACATAAAACAGCAAAATTATTAAATTGAGCAGCATTCACAGTTTTCCCGAGAACCCAAGAGATTCTTTTAACTAGATCGAATAAAAAAAAAATAAATATTGTGTGTACAGTATACGATGTAACTTCTATAACTTAATATATATAGACAGTGGTGTAGCAATAGGAGACACTGGGGTGGGGCAAGTGACCTCCCAATCGAGTATTGGGGGCCTGAGGGCAGGCAAACAAGATAGCAAGGGGAAATGAGGAGGGGGAAAAGACGAGAAAATGAGATGCCTGGAACATCGTCCACGCCCGCCCCCTAATCAGCCTTTTTATTTTATTTTCCGAGTAAGTCCGATGCCCACCCCGACTATCATACTGCCCTCAGTGGGTTGATTCCTACTAAGCCATTCTTTACAAGAACAAACTTCAAGCCTGTTCCATTCACAAACCATTGTTCCCTTATACAAGGCTACATCTTTATCATTATTACCACTTACAGGGCGAGTCCATCCTGTGGATTTTAATAGAAGCAGATCATTAGAGGAACAGGTCCGTGAGAGTTTGAGCAAAATCCGATTAATATCAATAATACAAAAGTTATGAATTGTTGAAGGTATTGCTTTCTTAGCTGTCAGGTCAAATAACCATCACTATCACAATCAATCAAATACAAATTGGCAACACTGTGTCGTATCTTGCGAGTTCCTCTCCAAGTTGTTATGTACATAAAATTTGATGAATTTTTAATTTCTTCATTATCGATGACGGAATAGATATACATACGGGACATTTCTGGAAACCTATTCCCAATATTTTAGTACAAAGCAAATGGAAGGGGAACTCGCAAAATACGTCTCGAGTTGTAAATTTGTGTTTGATTGATCACAGCTTCAAAAATTCAATATGGTTTTTTTTTTAATTTTGAATCGAAATTGTTCCTCTCATGTTTCTGATTAATATCAGGGTGGACTAACCCTTTAATTTCAGATTTAAAGAAATGCTACAAAATCATGAGCAATGTGTACTTGATAAACTAAATACACTTTCTGACGTTAGAACAATATTTGTTCTTGTAATAATTTTTTTATTTTTATCATCTCGATCCTTATGAATCCCGTGTCATAATATAAACATGAAATGACACTTAATGATCATTTTCTTTTTTCGTTTTGGTTGCTCTTTTCTTTTCTTTTTAATCTCAGTTATTACTTTTTCATAATAATACGGTTTCTGCATTTTTTTTTTCCTTTTCTGTTTGTTTGCATGTTTGGTTGATTTTTACTTGTTGGATTTGCAGTTACTTTGTCGTAAAATTTGGTCAGACACCCCCTTCCCAGTAACATATGTTCTGACAACGCCCCTACTTAATACGATAAGATCATAAAACCTTCCCGCTGTCTGGACACATCTAATGCATGCGTGACACCCATGAATGTTTTTATTGCTCATTGAATCCTATAGTGATATTTACATCCCGTATGGAATTCGTTATGATATACTTCACACATCACCACAGAAAGTTACGTCCCATATCATTATGATCTTAACTAGAGAGCTCAAGAGGGAACTAATTTAGCACTGAAAGATGTAGTTACCTAGCAACCCCTCCAATCAGCCTCGTGTGTTACTTTCTTCACATGAGCATGCGAGAAATAGGATTGGAAATTTTGGATCCATGCATGCAAGTGACAGAAAATAATATGTCTCCCGAACTGGCAAATAAAAATGGAACACTGTTACTCGTTAGGTGTAAAGATGCTGTATTGCCTTGGCGACCGACCCCAAAATCTTGAAATCCAAGGCCGACTTTTGACGTTTTTTAAAAGAAAAAATGTTTAATGAATTTTTAAAAAAAAACTGAGAAATACCAGCCCAAAGAGAGAGACCGAAAAAAAAAGTTAACAAAAAAAAAAAAAAGATTCCCGACCGACCGACCCATGTGTATGCACCTAAAGGGCAATATAACATTTTTTTTGTGTGTGTGGATGCCTTATACAATGACAAGTTCCTTTGCTTTTTCAGAGTGCTGGCAAGTGTTAAACGGGGCCGTATAATTATTATATCAGTTGAAATTGCTAACGGGTGCGGGGTAGTTATTTTGTCAAATAAAAGATTTGAAAGAAAATATTTCCTTATGTTTCCCCCTTTTCGGGATACACCCAAATACTATCAACATTCCCGCTAGAACTCTTGCATTTTCAAAGTTTTATTTCTTAGATTTAGAATCAGGGCTGAATCGCTTAGTAATAATGATCTCAGTTTCAATACAATAACAACAACGTCGGTTTTAGCATAATCATAACTTACATGATATGATATTGATTTGATTTATTTATTTCTGTTTGATTTTCTTTTTCTTTTGCATTTTTACAAATATATAACATCACGATAACAATTCAGAGCACCATATAAGTTTAAATGTACACCGTCCTGATTTATAAGGCTAGATTTTTTACACAGGAGGTTCAACATAATTTGTTTTAAAGAACTCAATGGTATAGATGGAAAAGATCGAACACAGCCATTAATCAGTTTTAAATAAATAACAATCAAACTTGCATCGAAAGTGACCTTCAATAATAAAAAAGGAAAACATAGGCCAGACAATATACAAAAGATTTACATAAAAATCAGAGGGAAACATAATTATCAGTCTCGTTTGCTTAAATCCGAATTGTCAGCATTAAAGGGAATGTCCACCCTGATATTAGGTTGGTTTTAAAAAATGCAGGAAAATCAGATGAGGTCGTAATGTTTGAGCAAAGTTGCGATCAATCAAACTCTAATTGGCAACACTGTGACGTATTTTGCGAGGTCCTCTCTAATTTGTTATGTACATCAAATTTCATTAACTTTCATGTTCTTCGTTATTGATTTCCATCATCAGGAGTTGTAAACATATTTGCGATAATTATATTTAGGGTGCATGTACAATGTATATTTTCTTGAGGGAAAGAAGATATTTCCGAATTTGTTACTTTTAGAACATAGCAAATGTGAAGGGACATCGCAAGAATTCCCAATTTAAAGTGGTACAACTGCCACTTCATTGAGAACGAGAGAGTGGGAGAGAGAGGGAGAGAGAGAGAGAGAGAGAGAAAAAGAAAGAGAGTATAAGTAAAGGAAAGGTGAAGAGAATAGAAGAAAAGAACTTTAGTGAATCATTAACACAAGTTAAATATAGGAACACGGTGCAACATTTTATTGTTAGGCTACGCAGGGCAACTAAATCAACCATTGAGATAACTGTATTGATATAATGTACAGAAATAAAGACCATGTCCAACATTTCACAATAGAGACAGCAAGTCGATGGGCTTCATTCTAACAATTGGCATCCGGAGTCCGGATGACAAAGTGAGAGATGAATGGAGATGAGGCCGCTGGGAGATGAAGAAAAAATGATAAGAGAAGCAGGGAGACAGAAATACAGAGAGGGAGGGTTCAAAGAGAAGAGAGATCGAGGCGAAAGAGATGGACGTTAAAGAAAGATGTTGCGAGCACCTTTACTCCAATATAGTCTGTTTTTTACGAAAATAATTATTGTGGATTTAACATCGAACTTTAGTCATAATATTATAGTACTCCTAAGCATTGCAGTATCCTAGGGTGTAAATATCATTGTACATAGCATTATTTTGATATATTCACATAACTATATCAAAATAGTAGTGACTTATGCATTTTTCCCAATAATCTGGCATGGCAAAGAACTTCACAATTGTGCTTCATTTCAACATTTTTTTTCCAGGGGTGAGTTCTCTGTTGCGAATATGATTGGGAAAAAGGTTTATGGCAGGCAATGTAAACAAGAACATCAAACACAAGAGTTGATATTTCTACCACAAAAAAAAACTACGATTACGTGTCGTTTTTTTCTGAAGGTTCATAATCCCGAAGTTTTATAGGCATATAATATTTCCGAAAATGAAGGGTTCATAATTTCAAAGGCTAAACATTCCGAAAATGACAGTGACCCCTTTGATGTTTTTTTTAAAGACCGTCACCACTACTGGGTCAGAAGGGATTAGACCACACAGAGAGCCATCGAGGTCACTGTGGCAGGTGGCTATCTCATTAACTCAGCTCTCATTTAACATAAGAAAAAGAGGATCATGGGGGACCAACAGGCACCGATTGGGGAAGTTTTCTATATAGAGGGAGCAAGTAGCTACAAGTATGGCAGTGTGCCTTTAAAAGAACTACGAATATTCGAAATATCGAATCCTATTTAATTTTAAGAATTATGAACCCTATTTCACTTTCGGAATTATGAAGCAACTGGTTTCATGGGTAATTTGTGTATCGAATCATGCCTTCGGAAAAACAAAACTTTGGAAAAAACAAGTGTTTCCCAAAATTACATCAGCAGCTCGACTTTTGACACCGTGCCATTACTAACTGACGTATGAAAGCAAAACAAAGAACCACATCTTTTAACCTAAGAACATGGGCGTTTCCTTTCACGCGTTCTAATATTTTAAAGAACATGCATGATAACTCCTGCAATTTTTTTTTTTTAATTGCACTTCCACTTATAACTTAAAAACAGTATACTTATGATGCAAGTATAAATTAACAAAACATACAGGCCGATTATCGCTTAACAGATTTTATATACATATCCGTTTACCGAGAATGATAGTAGCATAGGCGAAGCGATGCTAAAAGGAATAAACTTTGCCATTTTCAAAGCCAGCACTGATATTTGGAGTTCACGGTGCACTAGATTATAGAAATTATAAAAACTTCTGATTCCGTCGACGACTTTCAAACGCAATTCTGTTAAACATTGCTTTTCAATGTTAACATAATTTATATGACCTAACAGGCCAAAGACTGCTAATGAGCATTCACAATATCATACAGTGTCATGTCTTACTCTTAGCTGCATGGTTGTTGTTTCTCGTTTTCTTCTTTCTCTCTTTCTTTTTGCAGCGAATGGGGACACAAAATTGTGGTGATGCGCTTTAATGACATATTCAAGATCGCTTGATCATGCTGAAAAAATGATATTAAATTAATGTTCAGGTACCGCACAACGGATCGAGCGTACCCATGGCAACGGTTCAGGAATGGCTGAAAGTCGGAAAGTCAGCATGCACCTGAGTACCTCGTTAAAGACAGGGTGCTTACTGGCGTATATGAAAGGATTAATGGCACTATTAGCCACAAACATGATCCCCGCGTACCACGGGTACACCCCAAGGTTGTTAAGGGCCAGGGCAAAACCGTAGGGTATGATGCAGAGGAAGAAGAAACATACAATGTAGAAGAGATTCTTGGTGATATCGATCTCTCTCTTGGTGACTTTGATCTTGTGACGACCCCCTGCAGGTGCGCCTGTTTCCACGGCGGTAGCGTCGTTATTGGTATGGTTTAAGCTATGTCCTGTAGCTTCGACTTGGTTGACTTTCCCTGATGGGCCAGCCCGGCTACCATCAACATGGTTCTTCATGACAGATACATGCAACCGAATAAAAATGTAGATTGTGATGTAACATGTGGTTATGATGGTGGTTGCGATGAAGATGGTGATGGCAGCGAGGATCTCGTAGATGTGCGCATGCTCATCCGATGTGTCCCACACGCATAATCTGAAGTACGGATCGTAACCGAGTCTTCCGAACCCGACGCGTTGTGGAACTACGAATGCAAGAAGAGGGTAAACCCAAGATATCACTGCGTAAAGCAAGTTGCGTTTCTTGGAGAATACCCTGGTGTATGTTCTCTTTGAGCGGGTGATGAGAGTGAAACGGTTTATGGCGATGAGAGCTAGGGAGAGGACCCCACAGGTAAGGGACAGGATGGCCGACCCACCGACCATTGCGCAAAGGCCACTATCCAATGGCCATCCCCGCTCGCTTAGTATCGCAACGGCCTGGAACGGCAGTCCTAGGCACGTGAGGAAATCGGATAAGCTGAGACTGACGACGAACACGTTGGTCGGTGTCTGAAGTCGTCGCGACATTGCGACGGCGAGGACGACAAGGCTATTGCCTGTTAACCCGATGCCGCCAATTATACAGAAGAGGCAAGCCACGGCAGTCCGCTGTGCCTTGTGAGTAGTGACAGGTTCTGTCGGAGGGATTTGTGTTGTATCGTTCATAGTGGAGTACCAGGTTATGATATCAGTTGTAGCCATGGTTGTTCAGCCAATCATTCTGAAATAAAGGAAAAAAATGTTTGAACAAAAGCGTTTTTAAACGACTGTCGAAAATGAATGTTATTACATATACATATGGATAGAGGAATATTGGGACTTTTTTCTTCGTCGAAGAATTGTGAATAGTTGCTGTTTTCCACCCTGTAAATAAATTCATGCATATAACATGTATATATTACTTGCTGATGATTATCATTACCTAACATCCTCCAAATTAAAGGTGTTTTTTTTTCAACTTTCCCGAAATCTTCTTCTTCTTCTTCTGTGGAACGATTGTGAATCTAGGCAAGCAAGACACAAGAAACTTCAGAATGATTCCAAAGGCATATTCTAGTTCTTTTCCTACCAACGAAAAGTAGGGGGTAATGCCTTCCTATGTGGAAATTGTGGTATGTGCCGTGACCGTTTCCATCGGTCACTTTTATGGAAGCTTTCGTAATTTTTTTGTCATCTCTTTTTAATCAGTGATGATTTGAACCGAATTGCTAGGACGAAGTCTTTTTTTTTTTAAGCAATGAAATTTCCTCTACTTATCGAGTCAGGTCAGTGGAACGCCTTTATTCCTCCATGGCACATCATGAAATCAATCTTACTTTATCTCCCGCCTTTTATGAGAAGGGAGGGTGACCTTCATAATCAAAACCAGATCGTCAGGTCATTGCAATAAGTAACTACTGCAAGGCAAATCTCAGTTCGCAGAGGTCTTACATCTTCCTGGGTCAACCTGAAGTAAAGAGATAAAGACTACGGCCCTACGGGAGGGTTCATAATCAAGGGCTTCATCCATTGTCTGATGTTTGTGAATATAGGCCTGTTGCATGATCAGCATTGGCATTAGAAAAACAATGATCCTTCATAATATATATATAGAGAGAGAGAGAGAGGGGGGAGAAAGAGAGAGAGCAAGAGAGAGAGGGAGAGGAGAAGAGAGAGAGAGAGAGAGAGAGAGAGAAAAAGATGTGAGTTGGTCTAGAGGCACGATCACTTGGTCAGCTCTCCATCTTCGCCTTCAAACTGGTTCAGGCGTTCGATACTGAGTCTCGTCTTTCGGATGGCGACGCTAAAGACCGGTCTCCAGACGTAAATAATCATATCTGATTGATACACATCTATATAAACCCAATTACAAATATAGATAATCGTAATGACCAGGGTGATAAATACCATTGACCTATGTTATTATTTCTAGTTAACTTGCAGTGTTGTACATGTCTTATTCTGGTTACATTTCATTCTCTGTCACGGTTTACATTTGCAAACAAATCAAAACAAAACATCCTAGTACATAAATGTCTTTTTTTTTTTAAATTCTGGCATTTCTTGACAAGTCTATTGTACTTTTCCCCACCTGACGCTACCGATTACGTCAACAGTGATAGTATGTACCTTCTAATAATACCGGTTTGATAACCCTGCTGCTGGCTCAGATCAAATAATTATAAAGGAAATTAACTTATGATAATCGATGTTTATATTTTTCAATACTCTATAATATTTTGTAGAATTTGGAAAAGAATAAAATACCAAGGATGTGGCCGGTTACCGTAACACATAATTAAGGTTGCGAAAGCAACAGTCGCATATGGGTTATAAAATTAAAGAATAATTGGAGGACGACGGAGAGAACGTTGTGGAAATTGGGACAGAAAAAGGTAAAGTAATCTACTAAACTATGGCATACATGAAATTTATAAAACCAAAATGAATATCCACTGGTTACTATACAAAGGAAAATATGAGTCGGAGGGATGAATGTATTCATAACAGATATATTTATAGCGATGTCAATATGGCGATAGCCCGAACAAACAGTTTTGCCGTGATTAAGACTTATTGAATGCACCACGCGCAAACAGGGTTTGCATACAAAGGATCAAATCAAATTCGACAGATACTTTGAAAAAATGATAATACTGTCGATAGATTATAAGTCAGATATAGTTTTTGGCGAGGGAAAGATGGAATGAGAGAAAATAAAAGAGAGAGAGGAATTAAGAGGCGTAGGTCCGAGGTAAATACCCCCTCTCTATGACGTACTGAAAATAGCAGCAAAAAAAAAGAAGAAAACAAATGAGTAAAAGATGATACAGTATACCACCCTTCCACGCCCTCTTTTACCTCTATTTTGTTTTCTGGTAAGGACAGAAAATACGACGCACCCTCTCCATGGCAACGAAGCCCCCTCAACGGGAGAGAGCCAAGCCACCCCCACTCGGCGTATTGATAATGATTATATTTACCACCTCATCCATCTTCAAACAACAAGAACATGTCACAGGCAAACAGAATGCTATGAGAAATGAAGTGTCAGAGCATAAGAATAATTATTGTAAAATATTATTTTTTATTAAAATAATAACAATAATTCCACACAAAAATGGAAAATAGACTGACCGAAGTAAAAAAAAAAAAAATGACAACGTACATGCTGTCTCATCTAACACGTTAAAAAATACAAATGCATAAACTGTAGCGATGACAGTTTCAAACTATACAATACAGATTGAAGCAGCACCCTGGACTTTCAAAAGCTTTTTAGACTTCACTCACTTTATTGTTCGACCTTTTGACAAATGACGGGCTAGAGTGTAATTATAGTGGTATATAACTGGGTCGCTTAGAAGCTGTTAATATCTGCGAAATTAGAGTACGAAAATTGCAATCAAACCACCATCAATATTATAAATTCGTTGAAATGGCCAGCTATACACACAGTTTCAAGGCAGCCAAATGTTTTCTGGTATTTCCTGGTTTCAACGTGCATTTATAATTAATTGGAATAGAGGCAAGATGAATTACGACTATACGAGGAAAGAGAAGGTGGTTAGTTGTTAGAGCGATAAGAAAGAAAACACTATCAAAGCCAATGTCAAGTAAGACATTGTAATGTAGGTTTGGCTGAGCGCTTTTTTTTTTGCATTTCTACAACCATTTCTAATTTCTTTCTCATTATATTGACTGGGTGCGTGTTGAACCTAACAAAGCTACAGGGTCACATTTAATCATGCTTGTATTCAAAACCGTTTTTACAATTTCAGGTGCAGGAGGGAATTAGCTTGCCGATTCTGAAGATTTTAGTAATGATAAGGGGCAAAAGAAGGTCGAAATCATGCATGATATCGAATTTTCTTCAATTAAATTCACGGGGCATGTAACGTGTTTCTTCATCCAGGATTTATGTTTCTTTTTCATGTTGTAATATCCAAATACACGATGTAATGCATAATTTGAGACGTAGGTAATTTCCAGACCATAGTAAAACAAGAGAGAAAGGCGAATATCCCATTCAGTATAGCTCTTGTCATGTTAAAAAAAAAAGGATATACCAAGGTAAAGGAGAATGGCCGAAGGAGCTGAGAAAAAAGGACCAAATAACTTAAAGTAAAGAAAAAAAGAAGCGTACTGCAACATTTTCATAAAGGTTGATATTGCGATTATGGGAGGGGTATAGCTCCGACTTTTCCCTGGAGTAGAAGCTCTTGAACAAGCCAAAAGCAAATTTGAGAAGGATCTTAAAAAGTAATCAATATTAATATAATCACAGGGGCGTTTCCAGAATTGAAAGAGCCGGCAGTAACCCTTCCCTGTTTGAATCCACAGTAAGTAAGTAAGACAGTAAGTAAGTAAACAGTTAAGTATATGGAAGTAAATCAGTAAGTAAGTAAATTAATAAATTTATTCATTCATTCACTTATCTATTCATTAATTAATATGACAATTATATTAATAACAATCAAGATAATAATAACAATAATCAATATAATCAGAATCAGAATCAGAATATTAATAAAAAATAGATAATCGTAACAGTAATAATGGTTATAACAGTAATAATAGATAAGTACTTAATAATTATTATAATAAAATAGCGACGATGGTAACGCTCATAATCAAGGCGCCTATAAAACAAGCTACATAAAGATACTAAAATAACTTTTCTTATCAATATATCGATCATCAATCAATGACTCCACAGTAAACTTGCATTGTATGGCACGGGGGACTGCCTTTATTCCAGGTCCTTCCACGGTCAGGAGAGGATTTCCATCCCTCTGATCATCCTTTATTGTCAATACATTGCAGCCATTACGATGGACATTATGCATGAAACCACAACTTATTTGCGCTTAAAAGCCGTCTGGAAATGCATTTGGCAATATTTTCAATATTTATTCAACGATAATCAAATTTATTATTCATATATTTGACAACTTACAAAGCCGGGTGTACATACCTGAGTTTGCTTGACAAGCAATGTATACCCAAATCGTGTTCTCTTGTATTCTTCTCCATTTCCCCCCCTACTTCTCCGCTTTTTTTTTTCTTTTCATATTCTTCTGCTTTCTTTTTCTTTGCCATCTTCGTTTTCCTTTTCTTTGGTTAATTTATTCTTCTTATCAAGAGAAATTTATACTAAAAACTCTTTTTGGAGTAACGTCGATTTTGTGAAAACCAAATACTAAAAACCGCAACAAATTTAAAATGAAACGTAGCATTAAGCGCTATACAAAATAATGTGATTATAGTTATTGTTTAGAAAGATATATAATATCACATTATAATATTTGGGCAACGAGGTGCCCGAATGTCCTATTTGACAGCAAGGTGCCAAAATATATCTTATATCTTATATTTCGAAATTACATTTTACCACGCTCGTTCGCTTTACTCACTTGCAACATTTGGAAACAGGATAATTCTGGGCTACGAGATGACCGATCACATATTGGTGTATCGAGGTCACCGAATCAAATGTATATGATTTTTCGTAGTCGTAGGCGGTGAGGTGCCCGCAACAATAGTCTGTATGCTCCCTGGTGTTTTGATTACAACTCTTTTTTTTAAACATATTAAAAATGTCCCCTTTTTCGCTCGCTCGCTTAGATCGCTCGCAAAATTAAGGGAGGGTGATTGGGAGTAAGTGTGTTTCATGGCACTTGACGAATGTCAGAGTGATACAAAAAGCATCTTCGGTTGGAGCGAGGCGAAACTTTTTTTATTTATTAAAAGGGTGCCGTGATTTGTTACTTGTTTTAAACAATGTTTTGATGAATCTCGTCTGAATTACGGTCCCGATCGATCATTGTGACAAAATATATTCATAGCAAGATCGCAAAAAACATTTAGATATTAACCTGTCGCAAATTCAACGTCCTTAATTGTCCATCACAAACTGAAATGTGCGTACATGATAATAACGCATTTTACGTCATCTAAACATGATTTATACAGGCAATATTCAATAAAGTTGATTTCTCAGGCCCTTGCCATTGTGCTCCAGTCGCTCTAAGCAACACGTTCTGAAAGGATAAACAGCATTACAACGTCTCCTGTAGTTAATTAGCAAGTCAAACTATGGAAAGCTCTCCCTCGTCCCCGGCCCCCACTCAGTGTTATTTAGGGTACGCATATGCGTGTTCCAACCGACCCCCCCCCCCCTTT
>BEXV01001322.1:98996-112942 GCA_003118195.1 Hemicentrotus pulcherrimus
TCTCTCCCTCTCTCCCCCGGTTTTAACATTTCTCCAGTACTTTACTCCCATGCATGACAATCTTTCAACTCCTACAGAACACATCACACAAATCCACAGTGACCATATTCCCCTCACGTATCTCCTTTCTTCAGTTCTAAGTGCCTCTAATCACTCACTCACTCTCTCTCTCTCTTTATCAAAATCCTTCACATTGTTTATCATTCAGCTACACATGAACTGCAGAGAACCAAAAGGGCATTAAATGTATGTAAACATTCAACAAACTAATGCCCTTCTTACCCTCAACAAACATCAATTAATCTTTCCTCCAAATCTTTCTCCATTTCCTCTCACAATACAGTACAGGTGCACCTGAAAGCCAATACAATACACGTACATGAATATTTAATGGCATTAGATGGCATACATTTTTTATGATAATCTACATTTCCATTCCTGAATACAACTTAAAAGGTACAACGAAGGGGAAGTGGTATAAACAAGGATTGGCAATAAATTCTTAATCATAATCTACAAATTCAATCCTGGGGTACCACTTAGCTTGCAAGTGAAGTTGGATAAACTCAAATGGAAATCATTGAAGTCATTTTGAAAAAGGTCAAAAATTCTTGTTACTATTTATTGCACTTTATGAAACTGTCAAAAGAGTGAATTATAAACATAAACGAAAAGTAGATTTTGTCAAAATGAGGGCCCAATTCTATGCATTTTCATCCTACACATTATGCTTGGCATGAATTTATGATGGTTTTATTTTCACATCAACATGCATTCAAATCCACAACATTCTCAGGCTTGTACCACTCTATCGGTTAACAATTTTTGGTTGATATCAAACAGAAATTTTAAACCGTGCACGCCGACCTCCTAATTGATAAACATACCCGGTATACATGTACATGACCTTATATCTGGACAGGTTGTATTTCAAATATTGAATATAATTTTTTGTTTTCATGGTTCAAGTCAACGATATATGATAAGTAATGTGGAGGAGGAGGTAGGGAGGGCAAACATAAATATGTAAAACATTTACAATTGCAGTTATAGAAAGTTCAATTTTCTTTTTTTTACTATCTTTTGAAACATGATCGATCTGTGATTCTCTGCAGTCATACTGATGATAATGACTTCTATGCAACTTAAAATGTTATTATAATAGTTTTCATCAATTAGCTCTGAAACTATAAGAGGAAAAGCTTGATCCAGCTTGATTTGCCTTCTTCTAAGAACGCCCTTCTCATTTTGGAGTTCAAAATTCTAATCACATTACAGGAATCTGGTAACTTTGTCTCAGATTCTGAAACAAAATTCTGGATTTAGCTCATGATACAATGATAATTATAAACCTTTAGGTCAGTCAGGAACCCCATGACTTTCACAAGCCGATCGCCTGCCTGATTATCAAGATATTTATGATTGGAATTACAGATTTTGAAAACCATTCACCTGACAGTTTTCATAACACTACAGTCTATTGGAGAAAACAAGTATGGTAAAACAGGTCACTCAAAGAATTTTACTTTTTAGAGGCACTTCTTGATCATTTTGAAGCGCAATTTTTTTAGGGATTCAATATTACACCATATCACAGACACTGATAACACGTAGGGCCGTGTATCTCAGATTTAACATTGTTATACGATCCCTTTAAGGTTCATAACATGAATTATTTCTTAGCAGTGATTGAAAATTGTAGGTTCAGTAATTATTTCACCAGTACTTATTCATAACTTACCAAATCAGTCTCGCAATATATGAATCTGTAACAGATAAAACTTGCATTATCAATACTAGAGATTTGAGAACTCAAAAGGGAGACCTCCTTGTAAAGTTTTAGGAGTTGAATTCAAACATCATACAGCTACAATGTAGTCAAGACTTAGGAAAGTAAGGAAACCTACTTCGGCTATGACCTTTCTATACATGTTATGACTACTGAAGTGAAAACAAAGCAGGGATTCCTTCTATTCAGATTCTGTATAGGTGGTACCATAAACACGTTCAAAATGGTCCCTACAATTTGATTGTACATCCATGAAATGATTAGATTTCCATAAAGCACTTAGTGCAGATCTTTCTACAAGTTCCCTTTTTCGTTGGCACTTGTACAACATAAGTTACAACTTACAAACACTTATATATATTGATAACATTTTGAATGAATATGAGATAAAATACTGTTACTTATAGGACATTGATTGCTCACAGCAAGGAATTTTTCTATCAAGGTTCATATATTCTTTTGGTATTAGTCTCTTTTTATGTATATATTTCATTCATATGTGTGTTCCTTTCCTTTACACATTTCTACACAAGTCTATGCACATACCCTAACAAGTACAATAAAGACAAATGATTGAAAAGAAACAAAACAATTATATTTGTGCTTATCCTTCAGCACAAATCTATTATTCAGCAAAATCAAAATAAAGGAATGCATAAAGAAACTAAAAATTGTCTTGCCTAATTATTCAATTTACTCTCTACATAAACAAAATACCAAATAAAATTTACCAAAGCAAAAAACTCAGAATTGTCATTCTCTCCATTATAACAAATAAACTTAATTATAAGATCTGTGATTGTAAATATCGGCAGCTAGGGAAGATATTTCAAAGGAGATTTATCAATACTGCTCATAATTTGGGAAGGAAATAATGTTTACCGGTACATTCATATAGGTGTACACACAACTAAACATCTTCCAGAAGAAAAGAGGTAAAACTTTATTTTTTAAACCAATACTTGACAGCTGCTAGAGCAGTATCCAACGTCCCAAGCGCTGGATGGGTCGTGCGTTGCCGTAGCAACAGTGATGCTGCCTCGGGCTCATGGCCTGCATCCTTCAGTTGCCTGGCAATTTCTGTGACCTCTGACCTTTGACATGAAGTGAGGAGAAAGTCGGCCAGCGGTGGATAGTAAGGCGTTTCAGCGACTTGGCGAGCGAAGGATCGGGTGATGAAGAGTTGAAGGAGCTCTTCATCAAAAGACTCCTCAGAAAACTGGTAAAAAGATTTAAAAAATGATTCAATTCTTAATTTTTTTAAGAGATTCACTCTAAACTATCTTCATTTTAATTAAATAAATTATCTAGTACTATTCTTTCCCATTTTCCTCCCATTGTTACATGTCTGTCTTTTTAACTAATATGTTAATTTTTACTCAAACATAAACTTGGATTTTAAACTTCTAGCTAGAATATTAAACTTTCTCCACTTAAAGAATCACGAAACAAAGAAGCATTCAATGGGTACTTCTAGAAATGGCACAACATTTAAAGGCGAAATAGATTTGTCTGGACACAAACAAAACCTGGTTACACATGTCCTTTAGAGCTTTCAATGACATTGGGAAGAAATTTAATCAAGTTTGTTTGTGTGTGACCACTTAGAAGAACCAACAAAGACATTACAACAGTACAATATTATCTTTTAAGGGATCGTTTAACAATGTTAAATCTGAGATACATGGCCCTACGTGTTATCAGTGTCTGTGATATGGTGTAATATTGAAGCCCTAAAAAAATTGCGCTTCAGAATGATCAAGAAGTGCCTCAAAAAAGTAAAAATCTTTGAATGACCGGTTTTACCATACTCGTTTTCCCCAATAGACTGTAGTGTTATGAAAACCGTCAGGCGAACGTTTTTCAAAATTTGTAATTCCAATCATAAATATCTTGATAATCAGACAGGCGATCGTCTTGTAAAAGTAATGGGGTTCCTGACTGACCTAAAGGTTTATAATTATCATTGCATCATGAGCTAAATCCAGAATTTTGTTTCAGAATCTGAGACAAAGTTACCGGATCCCTTTAAGGCCAAAGTAAATCTACAATTACTAGGGTTTTTAGTAATATTTCTATCATTCTCTTAGTCACAATGCTGAATGATGGCAATACTTACTTGTGCTGGTACTTTCATGTAATCAAGGATGGATTTGTAGAGATCACTCTGCTTGGTGATGAGTACTACTTTGAAAGAGGCTAGATGGTGGCCGGTCACCACAAGATTCTTGTAGATTGCATTTATGCACTGGATAACAACATGAAAAGATAACAACATATACATGTAGTTACATGAAGAAAAACTTGAATAAGAACTTGCAGTGGTCAGTGAAAGAAAAACAGGGAGGGCATCATTTTGCCTACAGATGAGGAAATTGATACAGCGTACAAATGGCAAGTCTCCACTAGATTTGTTTAGATAGCACTGGAAGACAGAAGGTAAAAGATTACAAACAGAGATAAGCTAAAGAAAATGAGGGAGGTGATCATTTTGAGAAGAAAAAAAAAAAGAAGACAAATTTGATGGATGGAGGCTACATGAAGGCCAGTTTCCACTAGATTCTGTAGATTGCTCGCATGAACTGGGAAACAATATGAATAGATAGGGAGGAGGAGAGCGGATAAGAAGGACATTCATGTACAGTGATTAACAAAGGAGAGTGAGGGAGAGACAAGACAACACAGTGTGTAAGAGGGAGATGGAGAGCGGAGAGGATGAGGGAGAGAGAGGGAGAGAGAGAGGGAGAGAGAGACAGAGAGACAGAGAGAGACAGAGAGAGAGAGAGACATACATACAGACAGAGACAGACACAGAGGTGCAGAGATAGAGAGAGACGAGCATACAGAGACAGACATAGAGACAAACAAAGAGACAGACAGAGACAGACACAGAGAGACACCAATATAGAGAAAAGAGAGAGACAGAGAGAGAGAGAGACATACATGTAGAGAGACAGAGAGAAGTGAGAGACTGAGAGAGAGGAGAGAGAGACAGAGAGAAGAGAGAGACAGAGAGAGAAGTGAGAGACAGAGAGAGGGGAGGCAAAAAGAGTTTGTGGGTGATGTAGAGGGAGGGAGGGAGAGAGAGAGAGAGAGAGGTGGGGAGAGGTAGAGAGATTGAGGGGGAGTCATTAAGTTGGTGGAAGGGTGCATAATAGCCGGAAGATGATAAGAAACAGAAATGAAGTGTAAAGTAAATAGAAGACTAGAGATGAGAGGAATGACGAGAAGAAAACAAAAGGGCAAGGCAAAACAATGAAAAAGAAAGAATAGATGAGTCAGAGAGTCAAGGAGAAGAAAACAGAGAAGATAGAAAGATGGGACGATATTGATACTATACGGAAAAGAGTCAATGTAAAATTGTATAAGATCTGGTGAACAGTACCGTTCATGAGATAACAAGTCAAACTCAATTTCTATACACGGATGAAATGGAGATAAAAAGAGGGGAAATTTAAACAGAAGTAGAGAACAGGAAATGAAAGAATTGACATTCTGTTTTAATATAGGAAACACTAATCGTAAAAAATGAAGAAAGAGGAGAAAATGCAAACATTTCTAAATGTAAGAAATGCCCCTACAGGAAATCTTCACACTTTTAGAGTGCACCCGTATGGACTGGCTGCAGAGTAAACATTAGAGACGTGTAGTATGCACAAGCACTGTTGAGATCCACTTGATGACAAGGCAAACAAGCTTTGAGGTCGCAAAGCTTTGAGACATGCTTTTGTAGAGTCAATACCTTACATAAATTGAAAGTACAATCTATTTATAGTGATGTAAAGCTGCAAAATGTAGTGTGAGTTTAAAGATTTTAAGATGTTATATTATAGAATGGAAGTAAATGTCCACAGTTAAATAATTGGAAATGTCCCCAATTTGTTAGTCATACAGATAAACTCATTCTTATTTGCTAGTACTGTATACATGATTTAATATGAGTTTACGATGAGAACAAATACATGTACTTTATCTATGCATGTACATGTATATGTACATTAAAACTGCAACAATTGATAAGTAATCAGCACTATCATGAAATAAAACAACAACATAGAACTTTGATTTATTGTAACAAGTACATACATAAAGATATCCTTTGATAGAAAATTATACACTTGAGTCAATAAGACCACTTCGACCTCTACACGTACAAGCATAATATTTTGTTTCTATAAAACCTTTATGGATTATCTAGAAAAGATCCATTTGACCAAAAGGACTATTGAACTGACAAAGTTCTTCAACAAGTGCAAAGAGCCTATTACATAGACGTAACTCCACTTTGGCCATTTTGAGAAAAAGTGGTTTATGAGTAGCTGAGCACTTGGGCCTTAAGGAGTTAAGTCTATGTTTCACTAGCCATTGACTTCAATGGGGTGTTGGGTGGAGATAAGTATTTGTGTTTCCTGGAAAGCCTACATTTTTCTGAACATTTTGATATCAAATACTCATTTTGGCAAAATATGGAGTTACGTCTTTGTGTCACTGAGCCCTTGAATTGATCTTCATTGCTGCAGAGGCCGGGGGAAAGTATGTTTTTCTATAATTTTAAGACAATTTATGACGTTACCATGATATATGAAAATTCCAACAATCTTTTCCTTACCCGAGATGATAATGGATGTGTATCTTGTTGTTCACGCATCAGGTCAACGACCAATTGACCTTTGAACTCTGCATAACTTGTCATCTTGGAAATGACTTGCACCCATGGTTCTTCAGACGGTGAACTGTGCAGGAAATCAAAGAACACATCCACATTTTATGACATTTACAATTATGTAGGTATGCATGGTTATAATTAATGTACACTGTTTGTTGAAGTGTGAGAAAAACGATAAAGGGAAAGTTGAGTTCTTGTTTAGGACCGCAAATGCCTTCAAAGTGCATGGTTATTGCTCTTATTCTTATTATTGACATTTCTATTGCCCTTTTAGAACCTGAAATTGCTATGGAGGTAATTTAAGACCCCAAATGTGTGAATTTAGATTAAATACAATCATACTAATTCAGCTCCACAAATTACGATGACCATTAATTAATTAATAATAACAATAGGCAGGTTTTACGCAGGTTGTGTGCAGGTTTTACACATGTTGTGTGCAGGTTGTACGCTGGTTATGCGTACTATAACCAACACAAAAAAGACAACAAAAAGCCAATATTGGCATTGGCTGGAACAAATGTATTTTTAACGGCTGGTTAAAAATTATTATTATCCATAAATATAACCATTTCTAATATTTGTGGTGCCCCANTTCTTTCAAATTTGACTCTCAGTTTTGTTTATTATCTCACAAAAAATGTTGTGTGTAGCGCGCTCTGCAATAAAACTCAACTATCTCTTTAAGAAAGCCACAACACTTGACAGGCAAACTTACAAAACTCACACATACTCTCAAAATATTGGTCAAGAATTCTGTTTTGGTGTTGAAAACGCAACTCTCCTCGCTTCTGTGCGATTGCATGCAGGGCAGCATCAAAGCCCCTTGCTCCTACATAGCAAGGCAAAATTACCTTTAAAAAAAAAATGCCTTGGGCAAAATGCAAGCTGTTTTAAGTGTTAGTGGATGGAAAGTACTGGTGAAAACTTAAGTGGTTGCATGCAACAAAGACCTTAAGCATACCTACTTCTCTGTTCATCAAAAGATAAAGAAATGTATAATGCATTACACTGAACCCATTGTATCATTTTGCAAAGTGTAAAGTGCAAAGAGACTTAATGAGTATAACGCGCTATACAAGAATCTACTAATTATTATTTAATTTTTTGAGGCAGTTTACTACATCATGGTAAACAAGGTTTAAACAAATTTACATTTTTTAAGAGGTAGGGTAAAAACTTAAGGCAAATATAACTTTAGAACATAGCCTTCATTTCCTAAAGAGGAAAAAAATATCTCATGAGAATACCATGGTACAGCATTAAAAACAATAAGAAGAAAAAAAACTCACACAAATCCTCTTCAAGGCATCAGAAATTATTTCAAAGCACTCTCACCCTTAAAGCAGATTGTAAACACACTCAACTAATTCTCAAGTGAGATGAAGCCCACTTTATAATGCACTCTAAGCCCTCCATAACACTGCGCAGTATTGTAAGTAAAAGTACTACATACATATTTGAACATTCTTCTAAATTACGAAAATAATCTCTCTAGAATTGTTGGATAAATACTTTCAAGATTTACTTCACGCTTCATGGGTCCTAATTGCAAGAAGATATAGAACTTCAAAAGAAGCAAAAGAATTTTTTTTTCAACACAAACCCTTTCCTTGACACTTTTCAAAATGCATTAGCAAACATGTTACAATGGATGAATGAACATGTGACCCACAGAAGGGGATATATCCCTGTATAAAATAGCACCTTTCATAGTTCTTGTAAGTTGTTATTATATCTTAGTTTTTTTTGTTTTTTTTTGTGCCTTGGCAGCTTGGCCAGTGATTGAAACAATGTTTTGTGGTTTGTTTTGTTTGTTTTACCTGAATGCTAAGAAATCTTGTGTATGCTTGCAAGACTGATGGGGGACTTGTTCATGAGGATCAATGCCTTACCAAAGGGCACTAGTGCATCAAATTAGGTTTTGAACCCTGGATAATGAGACCACTGCTCTACCAATGAGCCATCAGTTATGACGCTCAACACTTAAAATGTAACACAGATATGTACATGACTCACCTAAAAGTAGTCTCCAATACAGGCCATTGTTTAAGAAGACTAGTGAGAGCCACCAGCTGGTCCATAGAAGCACTACAGGAGTGGAGAGACTGGAAGAGATTGAGACGACTGGCTTCCGAGGCTACATCTTCTTCAGATACCTGGGGGTCAAAAATGGAAAAAGTAAATCAATTTTCACTTGATGAGAGTAAGGACCTTTGTTAGTTGGAAGTCTAATGCAAATATCCTCCAATTTCATTTAATTTTACAAACCCAAATGTTGGTTGGTAATAAATCTACAGTAAATTCCATATATTTCTACAATTTGTTATCATTTACCCCTTTCTTGTACAATAAAATTATTGTTAGATGGTTGCATGTAGATGTATTTGATTTGCTGCCAGCATAAAACACTAACATGTTTATGTACCGGTATGTTAAATCCAATACTGTTAATGCTGATGCATATGCAGATCATATTGTACATGGTACATGGCAAGTTGAAAGTGTAATTAAAATTGTCTGTAGAATCTGATTTCATGTGCATTTCCCTTATTTATTTATTTTTTTCTCCCCTTTTCTCCCGTTTTCGTCCCTTTCGTCTACTACTAATACTGATATCAAACATACTAATACTGATATCAGAAACACCGTATTTGTCCGAAATCAACATTCCCCGTTTTTAGGTTACGCTCACGCATGAAGCGCGAGAGCCTTTTTTGTTGTTGGCATTTTCAACACGGGGGGGGGGGGGGGGGGNTTTGGCCGTTGCCATGGTTTAAAATCATTTTCCTTTAAAAAACTACATATATTTCTGATAAGACAACAAAAGAATAAAATATAAGTAGCTAAATAGAACTATTTCCAGCTACCCATTTGATTTTAATACAAATCTCAGTCTTCCACTGTCATACTTTATATTATCAAATCATTTTGTTTTTACAACATTCTAAATCTATGAATCACAGCACGTTACTCTACCTTGACATCCGTCCAGGCACCGCTGACGATTGCTTGAGTTCTGTAGAACAAGAGCAGCTGAGTGTCTTCCTTGCTCAAAGGGAAAGTCTGGAAGAAAGTCACAAATAACAAGGACATATGAGTTTAACAGAATTTTCTTTCATCATCATCATCCAGTGCTAAGTCTATTACAGACATCGGCGGTCATGGCCCTCCATTTCTGTCTATTATCTGCTATTCTTCAATAAAAAGCTGTTATTGCTGATTTAATTTTTGGTAGCCCATTTGTTCAGGCTATGCAAATATGTGGGGTGTTGCTTTCTTTACAGAAATTAAAATTCGATTTATACACCTACAAATGTCTATGTACAGTATATCCACAATTCACATCAGCTTATATATCAATTTTAATTCCCTATGGTATTCTTAAATCTTCAATAGAAAAAAAAATGACTTTTGAAATTACAACTCTAAGAAAGGTATACACTGTCAGCCATTAAGGTTAGAAAAGAACAAATCAACAAGATTTGGCAAGGATTTTGTCTTCACCTCCTCCCCTCTTTCACTACCAAATGCTCTCCTCTTTGTCTCTCAGTCTCTCTGAGGATTCTCTCTTTCTCTCTCTCTCTCTCTCTCTCTCTCTCTCTCTCTGAAACACCATGTCAAACACGATGAAACCTACCTCTTCTAAAAGCTGCAGAATTTCAACTCTGGGTTCTACTGCTACTGACATGTCACTGCAGAAAGGCCGTAACTCATCCAAGACATGATTGGCAGTTACTATGTTGTTACCTCTGTATATTGCGATGGGTAAAAACAAGTGCAAATTTGATATGAGAGTCAAATTTACACATGAAGCTTGCTTCATGGAATTCATACAAACTCCAAATCTTCTGCAATTCTTGAAAAATAGACAGTTTTCAAAGAACAGTAAAAAAAAAAAAAAGAAAGTAAATATGGAATTTGATGTATGTACTTAAGGGACCAAACTACATGATTATTAAACTAATAGATAACATAAGATTTCAACAAAGTCATCAACTAGAATATGTCAGGTTTGCTGGAATCTGCAATTTAATTGGCATGAAAATACAACAAGTCATGGACTGCCAAGACAGTTGAAAAAATGAATGTGGTTGTCTGAACTAAAATGGACATACACATCAATCCACAAAGAAATTGGAAATTGGAAAGGTAATAGAGGGAAAAAACAGACGGAAACAAAATGGATGCTCACCCTTCTTGCGTGTGTCTCTGGACCTCCAGTGTGACCTTCTTCAAGAAATCCATGGGTCTCCCGTCCACATCAATGTCTTCTACGCTGTCTCCACTCCTGAAAACATACAATGAGGATATGTGTAATTCAGAAGTCACCTGGTTAACAAAAGTGATATAAAGTTCAAGTATACCGGTAGTCATTTCTGATAACTTGGTAAATATGATAACCTTTTTTGTTAACAACAAAAAAGAAGTTCAAATCTTTTGATTTTCATGTGTAATACACTCACAAATATGTATAAAAATTGCTCAAGGGAAACATGAAATATGGTATTTATGAATGTATACAGATCAACTTTAAAATCAATGTATAGGTTCATTTTAATACAGGCTTGATTGAGAAACACATTGAGAGCAACATTGAGCTTTCATGTAAGGGTGGTTGCAAAGACAAGATTGACAGAGGCACTTTAAGACTCATTAGATGGCTGCCAATATCCTTCTTATAGCATCCCTTGTGACTAAGAGTACAGTCCATCTGGTGATACACATGAGCACTTACTGCTACGATAACTGTTTTATGCAACGGGACCCAGGTTTCATTGAGAAACACATTGAGAACAACATTTAGTCTTTATACAAAGGTGTAACCACAATGCCGGTTGTTATGGCAAAATTGAGTGAATCACTTTAAAACTCACTTGATGGCTGCTAATATCCTCCTGATAGCATCCCTTGTGACTGAGAGAACAGTCCACTTGGTGATAGTAGACCCAGTCAGGGCCTGGTCTAGGAGTGAGACCGGAGCTCCGCAGCAGAGCAGGGAGGCAAAGACCGTCTTCATGACCTCCGTCTCACCTCTGGACAAGTCGTACTTCTCATAGAATGTTGTTGCATTGTCCTGGTTAATGATAACAATTATTTTTCAAATTAAATAAACTGGTTTACCAATATATTTCAAATCTATGCAAAAATTGTCTTCATCAAAAGTTGCTCTTGACATCCCAGAAGCTCTCTACAGGCTTTGAAAAAATTTCAACAAATAATGTATGCAGTTAGAATCTATATACCGGTATAGATAAACTAAATGTCAGGCAAATGAAAGAGTTGATCACTGAGGGTTTTATGAGCATATAATTGAATTCTAAATCATTCATGTAAAATGTGATTGTAAAGTGTATAAAACATGGTAACAATAATAATAATCCTATAATTTCTTCTACCATGTAAGACATAACATTATCATCACATCAATAAGTTAAATGATCTTAAATTTCTTAAAACATATACTTCATCATGCAAAAATGAGACAAACATGCAAACTAAAATATGTAGCGTATCTTCATGACAAGATCTTTGCAGCAAAAGCAGAGAAAAGGAAATTTGATCCAATCTGTAACAAATCTGAGGAAATTAAACGATGCATCTATTAATCGTACCTGATCAAACTGCTCGATTTGGAGTACTCCCTCTGTGTTGAGAGTCTGTAGATGTTTTTGATACTGCTGTAGTCCTTGGATGCAAGATTTGACAATGTTTTCACTGCTCTCCCCTGCAAACTTCTGCTTGCCTGACCCCTGCTGTTTAGCAAACTTGATGGCACGACTAACCAAGTTCTGCCTGCTTTCCAGAGACAGCTGCAAAGAACAAACAAACAAAAATTGATTAAATAAATTAACAATTAGTACAATATTAGTATCTAGTCCCACAGCTACAACTGAAAGCTACATGTTCCAAAGAATTTATATCTATACGGGTAGGTATCAGAGGTGTTGTTGTTTAGTGGTTAAGTCATCGGACTGTGGATCACACCACGGCACTATTATGTCCTTTGGCAAGACATAAATCTACATTTGCCACTCTCCACCCAGGTGTTAAATGGGTACTGGTAGGAAGGAATTCCTTGAATGCTGCCAGCGCCAAAATTGGCAGCCTAGCAGAGCAGGGTAATCTTTGGAGGGCCTCGAGCACCTTGCATGGTGGATATGTGTGCTACATAAATATCTGATATTATTTATCATCATTTGAGCAAGACATCTAAACCAAACATATTGCAACTGTCAGAGAAAAATAGCTTTTGTATGTGTTATAGAATACATTTTTAACTAGATGCCTCAGCCATAGAGTAATTTTACAAACAAACAAAAAAGCAGTTTTTAAAATTCAAGTTTGATTGTAATCCATTAACCGGATCTCAGAATATTGTAATTACAAGCTATTCTTCATATTCTGGTACATGTATGACCATTTCATCTTTGACCTCATGAAGAAAAAACCTAATCAGTTCATTGGCTCTGCAAGATACATATATGACCTTAAACGTTTGGCGGGAATCCATCAATCAGTTCTTTAGATATAACGCGATCGTGAGAATGCGGCGTACAGATGTACAGACGGACAACCCAAAAACATAATACAAATTTGAACTATTGTGGTACAGCATTTACTTCTTATTGACACACTTACTTATAAAATAACAAAATTAAACAAATGTACCTTCTCCAGTGACTTCTGAGTGAAGACGATCCTCTTGATAAAATCCAGAAAGTCAGAGATGGTAAGTCGCCCAAAGAACTCTCCACATGCCTCATAGCGATGCTGCCATTCAGCCTACAGAGAAGTATATATCAGAGTTACTGAGTAATGATCAATCAGAATATTAACCGGTAATACATTTAGGCATAACTACATGAAGTATCCAGGTAAAAGATCTGATGAAGGATTTTGTTTCTTACAAAATTAGGTTCAACGGATCTAATGGAACTGTCAATATAATGAAAAGCAGTCGATAGCAAAAGCTCAGGAAAGTTACATGAATTATCATAATTATCATTACTTAGTCCCAGAGGAAAACATGGGGTTTCCCTTATCACAGCCCTTTAGTACATGAGCCTTTGTTCATTCCTAATACGGAGCCTACCAAACGAAAAAGACATTTAGTCTCCCCATTCATTATACTCAAACAATAGCTTAACATAATGTATATTTTGTTCTTGCAAGTATTGTGACAATCCGAAAGAGAATACATGTACCTAGAAACTTACGGTGGTTTCTGGAGCTTTCTTGTGATTTTGATCGCCGTCCCAGAACATTTTCACAGTGAACGCTAGGAACACTTGAGATGGAGTCAGATTCCCACCATTCTAGAAACAAATAAACAAGAAAATGATTGAAAAAAACATTCAACAACTTATTGGAAGAGGATTAAATAGAATAGTTAAAATCATATCTTAAAGCTTATCTGCCGTAGTTTACAGGAGGGATTAGAGCGCCCTGCAAGGTCACTGGACAGGTGGTTATCTTATCAACTCAGCT
>BEXV01001323.1:11325-23825 GCA_003118195.1 Hemicentrotus pulcherrimus
AAAACGGGTTTCCTTGCATAATTTGAATATTAGGACACTGCTAACGTTTAAATTTCACAAATAGGACATACATGACATATTCGTAATTCCTGCAAAGTTCTACATAATTTGAGGTTGGCTGCAAAAGGGACATAGTATCTTTAAAGAAAAAGGGCTTCAAAATGAGCAAGTACATGAATAATCTCTTTGTATGTAACTCGTTATTTTCTGATACAAGTTTATGTGTTCTTTTAAATGTCACCTTAGTGAGTCATTAGCAAGACGATCCATCTTTTTGTTTGAACGCAAATTTTTATTATTAAGGAAAACACGATTGCTAAAACTTTCGGGAAATCAATTCAGAGGTAATTTCAGTGCCATATTGTATATCTTGAAAAAGTCGGCAGCATTCCCAATAACATTTGATAGAAATCATTAAAATAACTGAATAAGAGTTTTGAAGATATTTTACTGTTGTAAACTGAAACCTCTCATCCTATTTGCTCAGAAAAAATCAATTGCAAGGGGAAAAACATGTCATTTACATTGAAATTGATATAAAGGGAGGAATATCTTAGGGTCATTCATGTGTGAGGTTTGACATGTTGACGTACTTTCTATTATGCTTCTGTTTGTATATTTGATCTTTGCAGGTGTATTCCCGTACATCTTGTAAACTACTATTATAGTTTATCGTTCTTATTATGACGTAATGTTGCATTGACAAATACTGAATCGTGAGCTGATAGTTTTCATTGCAACTATATCTGCGGAACTGACATGCAGTATTTTTTTCTTCAAGTTATTTTGAAGCTGATCCTTCTGTAAACATTGTGAATAGCATTGTTCTATGAATAAAGGCATTTGATAAGCCAGTTCTGCTCGATTAGGGCTAAACCGTGAATTCAATTCTCCCCTCTGATTGGGCTCTACCTTATAACGCATGAAAAAAATCTCCATTTCTAGTACCGTGAGGTAGGCACAACCTCTACGATTAAAAAGGGATAGTAGCCATATACAAACAGAAACTTGACCACATAGATACGACGTGCAACATTTATACATTTTACCTCACAAACTCTAGAGATTTAGGTAGAAATACATATTTATCTTTATAGCTACGGCCACTTTGAGGGGGTCCTTTATGCTTGTATTCTTCTTTTATATCAGCCAACAATATTGCCTTCAAAGACTAACCCCCCCGCCCCCCCCAAAAAAAAATAGAGTGTAGACCAATGGAGAAATAAACACAGCAATTGGAGAAACACTACAACCAAACGATTCGATTTTTTGAAATACTTTTTTCCTCCCTTAATCCTTTTCAGATTTCTCTTTCCTTTATACCTAGGCCATTCATTTTGTTATCTCAGTAAGTATATTCGGCTGTCACTTCTCCCAATTCAGTTTAATGTAACTTTTTTCTTACACAATACTTTTCTCTAGATGACAGCTGAGGTGTGTTAATATAAGCATTGCAGTCCAGAGTATAGTTTTACTTCATTATGTCCAACTTGGTGTGTCACATTGTGCTCGTCATGATATAACATTCTTAAATAAATGAAAAGCCAGAAAAGGTGCTTAAATTATAGTTTACTGAAGAAAAATATACAGACCTTGTCAAATGTTGAGTACAATGGCGTGGTTTTATCCCTACAAATTATCTCTGCTTTTATTTTTATCACGATAAATGGAAAAAAGCATTCCAAAAGAAAACTGTGAATTTTGGAAACTTGCATTTGCAATAGATTACACATTCTGCGACAAAATTCATTTTTCAATGGGTATGATTTCACGGATTTCAAGGTTAGAAATAAAGCATATCCTCGAAATTTAGATCGAATCATAATGTTTGCTCTTAAAGGGGGTGTAGCATGGCGAGACTACCTGTCTTTCCCACGGCCTTACTCCGGGCCAATCGGATATAATACGACCAAGACTGGTGAACAAAGTAGTATTATTATTTCTCCAAAACTACTATAAGAAAATAGAAGAAGAAAAAAAAAAACATTCATAAAATATATACTTGATACAATAAAAGGAATTAGTACGAAAAGTATAAAATATTGCCTGGCCTGTAGCAGCAAAAATGAGATTGACAAATATAAGTGGCCGGCCTAAATTAAGATATGATTAAAATTAATAATTATGTACCATTATTACACACAAAAAGACAACACATTGCCTGCCATGTAATATAGATTTTTTGTAATGGTTTCAATTAATCAATATTTTGCAAGAATATAATATATACTGAATAGAGTATGATTGAAACAGATATGTCACGTGGATTGTGTAAGGGTTAATGAGTCTGGGTGGAGATAAGGCAATTTAGAGATTTAGGCAAGAAAGACATGCCATATATAGTAAGACCACTATCCTTGCATTTATGACGAACCGGATATGATACAGCTAAATAAAGCTATAAATGCCTCAAAATAAATAAAATATGAAAACATATATATGGATGATAGTTATAACAGAAGGAGAGCGACACTCATAAATTGTATTCCCTTCTGACATAAAGAAAGTCAAATTCAAACGACAAGAACTTATATCATGAAAGAGTCATGAATAATATATTGGCAATACGATACCTAAACAAGTTATTTTATCCAATACGTTACCCGCTGTAGTTAAGGTGTTTTGTGTATCTGTAATAGTAGTTCTAGCAAAGCCTGGATCAGACAAAATGTAATGTGAAACAATACTTTGATGTCAGTTTCTGTTCTCAATACCATGAAACTTAAAGAAGTCTGAGTGATTTTGGCATCAGTTACGAAACTTGGGACTTTACAGATGCTGACAGATATAAATGGAGATAATTGTTAATAAGGGGACAATAATTATTAAGAAGCTTCGAATCCTTAGACTCACCAAGCTCGAGATGTCAAACGAGCAGTAAGAAAGAACAGATGCACAACAGCAGCAGTTAAAAATCCCCAAAATTGGTCTTTCTTACTTTTCAGCCATCAGAGGACCCAACAGGAGTTTAAAGAATCGTAGGAGCAGCTAGACATCCTGGCTCAAAATTGAGGCGTCAACCATCACTTGGTAACGTATGAGGCACTTAATGGCCTAGAACTCACCCAGCTAACATTTCACAAGTGCATCAATTATCATCATCTGTTCAATGTAGAATTTTCACTTTTCTAAAGAAAATATTCATTCCTACATGTGCCCTAAAAATGTCTGTCCATTGCACATAATTATGTTCACATCAGTCCTATATATGAAATAACTCTAATCCTTCACCAACAGCCATGAAAATGAAAATGCCCTAATGCAAACGGAAAAGATGCCCGAAAGGTCAGTTGTGGAGTTGCCAATTTACATTTTACCGATTACAACTACAAACATTCATAACTTTCTTTACTTCCATCAGATATTCCTCGCATCATCTTACTTCCCCTCTCATTTATCTGCAATTATTAAAAGCACTTTAACATATAAGGATGTATTTAATTCTTTGAGGCTTAGCCCAAGTCATTGGAAGTTTTGCTTCATTATATATAAGTCATTGAACTCTTGCAATATAACCAGAAGCAATGATTTTCCACTTTACGAATTCGTCCAATAGGAAAATGCTAGTTTGTCATGATAATTATCAATCATAACCTTTTCCTGAAACGCAAAGTAACCTCCTCTTCTTTGGTTTTTATTACAAACAAATCGTTGAATAAAATCAAATTACATACATTTTATTTAAAAGCTACGTCCTGCATGAGAGAGATGTCGTGTTTAAATAATGAAATATAGATAAACTGATCTTCTTTCTACTTCAAAATAATCTATTATCATACAAACCAAAAGTAATGTGAATACATTTTCTCCTCCTTATAAATTACGACTGTCATCACTGTGAGAACAAAATCTATATCCTGTTTCAGTCATTTAATATTAAATTCCTAGTTCATAAAGAGCAATAAAGCCAACACCAAACGAGTTCATATGATCACTTTTGCTATTATAAAAAATATGATGTGTTGACATCCTTCATTGTCCGTAATAAAGGAAAACATCCCGAAGCAATACGGACTTTAGACAGTCTTCTCTCTCATAGAATTGAAAAATGTTTCGTTTCCGAGATACCTTGACATCTGTAACGAACTTATCGTAATATCATGGACAATGTGTTAAAGGAATACCTTAGAAGCACAGCCATATCGACTCCAAGCCGATCGATTCTTGGCTATTCTGTGTGTCTGGGTAATGCAGTTATTTTGATCGATCTTGTTCCGATCGGGTTTCTGACTCACCGGCAAGTTGCTCACTGGTGTAACTTGGAATGAACAGGTTTTTCTAAACCCCAGTCACACCAAAAGGGCCAATCCAACGATTATATATTTTTTTAATCTTAAAGATCCTGTCGGTTTGAAGTCGGTTGGGCGATGTGAGTTAAATATTATACTCCAGTCACAACAAAAAGACCGAAACTACAGTACACCGACACCAAGACCGATCCAACAATTATCATTGACAATTATATATTATCTCAAAGTATCGGTCAGTTTGTAAGAATCGGTCAGTTTGTAGTCGGTATAATTAGATAGAGTCATTTTAGCGGTGTGAATAAGGTTTTACCAGGCAGAGCAATCCTTTAGCTTGCCATCCACAAGACCGGCAGACCAATAGACCGGCAGGTAACGAGAACGATAATGTCAGATCCATGGGCAGTTTGATAAGTTACAGGAGTGTTCACAATACCGACGGCCTAAGAGACCAATTTGTCGGTATTGTGCAACTTCTCTCATCTTTTATGAGGATTAATAAGACAGGCATTGCGGGTCCATGCAGGGCTGTTGATCTATTGGAATGTCACGGTTTATCATGTTCGGGTCGAATTCTGATTAGCATTTAAAGGACCACTGCACTACTTATAGATACTTGCATCCTCTATATAGCAACAAATGCCTAATCAGTGGACATTGGTCCCCCATAATCCTCTTTGTTATGTTAAGTAAGAGCTGATTTGATGAGATAACAACCTGTCAGTGACCTTGCAGGGCGGTCTAATCCATCCTATAAACTAGTACAGATGGGCTTTAAGAATAAAATTGGATTTGCTTTCAAAAACGGGTATGGAAGCATAACCACAACCAAAACAGGGACGAGGAATTGTTGCCCCTCAACAACAAAATGATTGCCTGTGGGTTATACTTTTTAAATCACATTATGGGTCAAAGATGAAGAATGGAACATTAATATTATTTAATAGGCTTGCGGCAAGGAATCTGAGAGCCATTGAAATCCTTTGTTCCGACACTGAAAGAGGGTTGGGTGGGATACAACTTGAATGCCACGAGAAGAAGAGATATAATCTTATTCAGTTTCTGGGGTGATGAGGGTATTGGCTTCAAGAACTCGTATTAGGTACAAAAATGGCACAAAATAGAATATAACAAGAAATATGTGATAATTGCCAAAACAGGTTGTGCAAATTGTTTTCCACCGTTTATCTTACATCGACGTTGTGTACGATAACACTTATTTATCATCTCGCGTCAATCGTAAACGCAGCTCCTACGTATGCAAACATGATAAAGAGACGCCTAAATCAGGGACTTGCCTAAATGGACAAAACACAAAGTGGGTGTGAAATGAACTTTGCAATCGAGTTACCTCTTCAATAACTAAACGTGTAATTAATCCTCTTTTGATTTTGATTGTTTGTTTGCCTGTTTATCATTAATTCATTGATATAGGTCCTATATAGAGAGAGAGAGGGGGGAGGGGGAAACACAATTCTGCGACGAAATATATATATTTATGTATACATATTTATATATACATATATATAGGCCTATACATTTATATATTTTTCTGTTCAGTTCAGTTTGATTTTGAAGGTGTCTTCGTATAGCGGTGTTCGGTCCATTGAATCGGGTGTGACACAATTAGTGTTTATCCAAGCATGAATCGATTTGATAAAGTATTTTTATTCTAACCCAGATACCCGGATCACATGCTCTGCAATTTTGTTGACTTTCCTGAAAATTTCATTCACAGGCATAGGGAAAGGACGCCACTATCCTTCTCCTATGTGATCGACTGTAAACAGAGTATTAACCATACATAATAATAATAATAATAATAATAGTGTAAACTTATAGAGCGCACACACCGTCCAGGGACGCTCAAGGCGCTAGCTCAGCAACAGTTCTCTTTGATACAAGTAAAGTAAATAATTTTTCAATATTTTTTGCAATAAGACACTTGTTTGCTTTGATTAACCCGGATCTAAAAAAGGAATCCGAAATTAAAAAGAATTTACATTGCGGAACAAAATAAATATGTCTCAAGATGAATACAGATCTGAATGACACATATCAAACGGACGTTCAGACATTAATTCCTATTCATTTTTATCTTTCACATAGAATTGTAAGGGGAAATTTCTGTGTGTTTATGGCAGTGAATTTTGTAATCAATTCTTAATTATATTATATCTAATTTGTAAATGAATATTTATATTAATAGTATTGATATCTTAATAACGATTATGACTGAAATATGAATGAATTCACACCAATTCCCGAGGATTTTCGCCAGTGCAAAATCACTGTTTTTTTATATATCAACAAATTGTGATATTCTTCGCGAATCTGCAACATTATTCACATTATTTCTTAATTCATTATGAAATTCAATTCCAATATTTCCAATATATTCTACTAATAACACAAAATCAGCCCTTCGGCCTGCCAAATTTGTAATAGTAATGGTTTTAATGTTAATTTCAACAGTATATATTTAGATTGTTTCAGATAAGATTTGTATTGCTTATTAATCAAAATTAACGATGGTTACAATTATTATTGAAATTTGATCATTTTTATTCGAATGTCATTGTTGATTGCTTAGACTGTTTTAAGAATTGTTGTATAATCTCTTTTATCATCTACATTATAAACTGTTGTAACCATTGCAATTAAGTCTTTGGAATCCGAGAATGGATAGTATTCAAGAAAATCCTTCAATCAATCAATCAAAAAAACACGATTGTATTTTGATTTAATAATCAGATTTAGATTTTGCTACGTTTCTGACGATTAAGTTGTTGGGGACATAAACTGTTCCTAATTTGTTAAATGGATGACCCAATCCATTTAAAGCCTCTCAGATGTATTACCACATTCGGGTGCAACACAGTGACACAAGACATCGTTATACCAATATGTGAAAGGACCTCTCCATGGGTATTATGACATGAAATACGAGGGAGAAGATTCGGATTATGTTTATTATTCGTGGTATGACAAAGGCCTTTTGACAAAGACGCGAAGATCATAACATTATTTATTCAACCAGAACGTGTAATTGAATGGTAAACAGTGACGCAATTTCTAAAAAAATTACAACAAATATCGTAGCCGGTAATTGAGAAAATGGGTGGGCAATCGTCTATTTTGAGAAATCGGAGATGTGCTTGTGGATCGTATGAATCAAGAATGTTAATCAGTTATGATAATGGTGATATGAAATAGGGTTATGAATTTGTAATTACTGAAATGGATGTACGAATTTGGGTGATGGGATTAATACAATGAGCGATCCGTTATGATAATCATACTGTACGTGCATACCTCACCTGTAGTATTGGAATGTGAACGTGAATGGTAAACACATATAAAAAACTTCTCAAGTTTCTCCCTTGTTTGACACAAATTAAAACTTGTTACCAACATGTTCATCATTATCGTCACATTTGAGAGTAAAAACAGCATGCAAGCAAGACGGAATACAGGAAGACTGCATGATCAGTCGATGTGAGAAGAATAATTGTCAAAATATCATCAATGCCTAAAACTTACAACTCAGGTGTGTCATTTCATCGTCATAAAGTATTAACAAAGATTCAAGGTTATTTTCACCTAATTTTGAGCAAAAAAGGTGTTTCAATTTGCATGAGTGTGATAGGTACAATATAGGCCTATGTTGTAGTATTTATAATTTATCCATTATTCTTTAGCAGGACCTTTGCTAACGGTGAGAAGACAGAAGTGTTAACTAGGGGTAGGGGTATAACCCCCTCCCCCTCGCAAAGCTTGTTTATTAGAAGTTTGAAGACTCATTGAGTCAGGGGACTCAGTGCAATATTCAAGGAATATTTTCTGTGACACAAATCAATACCAAAAGGATATTTTCAAAGCAAACATAACTACTTCAAAGGGCACTTTAAAGTGACTCGGTAACATTGATGAAGGTTGATTAAAAAACTACGAAATGTTTGTATAAAATGTTTCTTATTAAATTCCTTCTTCCGCATTAGCGCTCTAACATTCACAACATCCTGACCAATTCCTCAAAACACAAAGATATTTACGGATGTAAATGGTTGGGAGAATTTACTGTGCAACACCCTTTAACACTAAATTCTCCCAACCATTTTCTGAATGTTCCCAACCGTTTTTCTATGAAAATAAGACATAAAACAGGCTATTAAAAATGTTTTAACACTTACATGTCTTCAGTGATATATAGAGCCCATTCTTTGCTTTGTGACGATTTGCATTCACCTAAAATGTAATCAAATTGTAATAATATAGTTGGGACGGAGAGTTAACGAAGCGATCAGATAATTTTTCCCAATTGTTATCATTAATAATGGTCTTTTTTTCACTCAAACTGTCAGATTATCTTTAATTGTACAGCTAGCATTGAAGTCACTTCTTAGCACCATTTCTCTCATCCCAACAATTTTACCAAGTCATCTTTAAGAATGGGAAAGTACAACACTTCACGGTTATGGAAAGTAGCACTGTGAAGTAAGGAACATTGTAAAATATGCACAAGAAATTATCAAAACAACATACTTCTATCAGAACAAACACAAATAATGTGNTATCCTAACGGAGCATACAGGAGCGGATGTCGGTATTGTGTCAATCGTGCGGTATAACTCATGACAAAAGAAGCGCACGCTTTAAAGTTCGCCCCATGAACCCGAACCCGAGGCTATAATATTTATTGAAAAGACACACACTGTGCTCTATTACGGCATGTTGAGTTGTAATTAGACATTTCTTTCGAATCGGTTTTTACACAATTCACTCTCTTTTTTGCCAATTTAATGTACTGTCCCTAATTCCCTCCATAGTGTCTCGCAAATGTCCTCTTCGGTCTTAAAGTTTTGCACATGACAAAGCAGTGATTTATTTTTCTCGAATGACAACAAAAGAACATAAAATGCTTACTGGTTTCAATTTGGAAGGACCTTGGGGACAAAGGTTGAGAAACTCAGTCTATTCATTTCGGTTTGAATAAGACAACACTATTCAACGCACCCTATCCCGACACTATACAAACGGGTGGTTTCCCTATTTTTGTCATTTTATTTCGAAATTTATGAAAACATTTTTCTTTTGATTCTTTTTGATGCGTCTGGCTCATGGTTCATTATGAACCGAGACAGCGACCAAACATTGTCGATCATTCTTGCCTACTTCCATCCGACTGATTTTCCCTCCAGTCATGATATTTTCTCTCATGGAGTATGTTGCAGCTTTTTAAAACGCTAACAAGTCAATCATCAAATACGAATAGATGTCATTCGTGTACGATCCTTTTCCACCAAAAAATTAATACTACATCGATTTGTGGAACGAAACTTTGTTAAGAAATGTATTTTCAATCCTTTCGTGTATTCATTGGTTTTACCATTGTATTTTCGTCATGCTGCCATTCCAGCCTCGCCGAAAAAGGTAAATGTAATGTTTGAAATTATCTTTGAAACTTTTATATACGTTTTGTCCTTGATGTGAAAGTGTGTCATTTGGGGGATGAATGATTTAATTGATATGTAACGTTAAAACACGGATTTTAATACCGCAAATAATTATCTCAATCAGAAATATCGGCTGCCACTGTACTCTTGTACCAAAAATCATTTTTTGTTTTTATTTTAAGGTATTTCAGGTATCAATATGTTGTTTGTTAATATATTTTTCTTAAATTAATGACATTCAAAAGCTGGCTTATTGCAGCGAGGTTGTCCTTTTTGCTGACCTAAACAAGGTACCCGTGTGGCGGAGGCTTGTTGTTGTTGAGGATTAATGGCGTTTCCATCGTCATTGGATGATTTTCACGGGAGAGAGTTGGGGTTGAATGGTGGACTATTACTGAACACTTCAAACAGAAATGTATTAGTTTTTCATTTCATCCCTTAAAAACAAAGATCTCCTTTTTTTCCCCTTCATGATAACAGTATTCGTTGTCATTACAAGGAGATAGGAATGTATGTAGAATAATTCTGGCGATAAACATGTTGTGAGAATAGTTAATTATTATCATCTACAATTATGATATTATTTAACCCGTGACGGCCGATCCGAGTTCGTGCAAACTGCTGTTCAACGAACTATTGAGATCACTATAGGCTAGCGGGCCGGAACTCTGGCGGAGTTGATCTACATTATAGGTGACCCAGTCACTTCGGATACTTTTATTCGTTATGATTTCTTTTGGTTTTCATCAGCTATTATGGACTGCCTTTTCCATATATAATTTTTGAAACCTTGTAATTATCGCAAAGGCATTTTACTCAAATGTTTTTGAAATACTCTTTAAAAGTCTGTCGTAAATAGTGGGCACACAAACAACTATGGTTAACATCGTATTCTAAGTGTTCAATCATATTACTCGTATACGAATGAAAATGGAAGTATTTTGGTGGGAAAGAAAAAGGAAGCAAGGAGCATTGGTGTTATATTTAAAGGACCGTTGCACAAACTCACGTTAATAATATATCCGCCTAATTCATCATTACTAAATAAATGTTATGATACCTCTCTTTAGAAATCTAGCCATCTGTTTGGTCGGAATTGGAGTCATGATTTTAGTAATGCCCGCCTACCAGTCAATAGTATTTTAAAAGATGCCCGCATGCCCTAGTTAACGGGCCGCATTAATACCTTTTGGTGAGATCCCTATTGGTTTACGTGTAAAAAGTTTCTTAGAGAGAGCGCGGATACAAAATACATTGCAGTGTGTGTGTGCAATTCCCGAATAATTGTTCAAGAAACTCTCCGGCGCAGATTTACAGACAATGTCTTAGATTCTTTGCAGATTTTGTTTGTGATTTCGGTATTCAAAAGATATAAAGACTGCCTGAATATTCGAGACATATTTGTTTTTATAGGCTCTCGGGGACGTTATATCATGCAATCAAGGGATGATAGCAGAATGTAACATCCCCTTGAGCCTATAAAAAAACAACTATACATCTCATGGCAGAATTATATTTGAGGGATCAATTAAAATGAGGATTCAGCAGCGCTGTTGCGATAAACATGGATCATGCTGGAAACCTTGTCTAACCTGTTAAATTCATCACCAATTCTTTATTTTTCTTCTTTTGATTGAGTTTTTCTTTTGTTATATAAAGTCACAAGTTTAGCAATTCACCAAGAGAGTACTTCCATCTCTGACAGCACAATCAAATGCTTTTAAACAATAATTGTAGGAACAGAAAGAAAAGTGGGAAGGGTGAGGCGTCAATATTTCGTATTCACCTATAGAGTACTTCTACCTCTATAAGCACAATCAAATGCCGTTAAACAAATAATTATAGGAACAGAAAAAAAGCGGGAAGAGGGAGGTGTCAATAATATTGCCACATGTCAATATTTTATCGGCATAATCGAAAAGAAAAATGTTTGCACGCGCGATTTAAAAATCTAAATTTAAAAATCTTAAGTTTTAAACGCAATAAATGTATGATAAGAGGAATTAGATGGAAGCAGGAAGTATTGGACAGAATATGTTAATTTAAAAAAAAATATTTGCTGAGAGATCTAATATCAAAAGAAATTAAATCGTGGAGATGTATGTAGATTACCTTCACATATATTTTAAGTATATACTTTTAGCGTGTGTTTAGGATTCGATGTAAAACCCGAGCCTTGACGTTGCATATAACATTTTCTTGTTTAAGTGAAAGGTTTAGTTTGAAGCGGGTTCCTTTTTCGGGCATGGCCGTATTATTATTAAGCGCATTGTGTGTCAAAAATGAAAGTGAAAGATAAAATTTAATCAGTTACTATCTATGGATCATTGTAATTTACTTTTAAATTTCTCTTTTAATCTCTTTTGACACAAATCTCCCGATTTTATTATTTGAAGATGAATATGGGCTGGATGATGATAAGTGGTTTGATTGGCTAAAGTCCGTCATAATTTGATCACCCTAAAGATCTTTTTATAATGTCCTTTTCCTTTCCTGATAAATAGCAAGAAATGGGCAATTCCAGGTTGCTGTAAAGTTTTTTTTTAATCCTCAATGAGAAATGAGTTAGATATCAATTTTCTAGCCAGGATGTATATTCTACCGTGCGGCCGGTGCTTATGAAGCTCGGGCTTTGTAAGAAACTGCGTCGGGTCGGCGAAGACTGAATTTAGGCCCTAGCGATCCCTCCAATTTTGCCTTCCTATCATTTCATTTATATATTTTCTACCGTATCCGTTCACCAACCCCCTGAACATCCACCCTCGGATAACCACCCCAGTCAATCCCCCCCCCCCCC
>BEXV01001323.1:24940-71589 GCA_003118195.1 Hemicentrotus pulcherrimus
AAAAAAACAAAAATAAAGAATACTAGTAATTGACGAAAGTGGAAGTAATGAGTAAACATGGTAAATTAGTCTGTCCGATTAGGAAAAACAAAATCTTGGAATATCACAACTTCTAGGCTAAGCACATAATTGCATAATTAACAATATTAAGGGTTTTTAAAATCTTATTTTTAAGTTTTGGAGTGATACAGATATTTAAATGTTATCGCTTCGAAAATCTTGGACAAAACATCAAAATACATCGCTTGTGTATTTTTTGTCGAACAGAATGAGACCACATTAAACACATTTCATACTCTTTCGGCATTTATAACTGAAATAAGACAAATTTAATGCTAACAGTCATGTGTTAGACTGAAATTAAAAAAGAATTGACGAAATACATTGACGGTTCTGAGTAGCACGTTATAATGCACTTGCGACAATTTCCCCACTATAATCGGAGTCATGATTTCAACCCAGGACCTAATACTAGAACTAACCCTAAAAATATACCTGACCTAAAACCCAATTGCAATCATAAAACAAACTCACAGAGCAGTTGTCGCCAGTTGCAGATCAGCGATTCTGCAAGAGCAGTGCGCACTAACCGCTCCACTCAGGGATATAGTTCAAACCAGTCACCATTGTATAGGCCAATGAAATAAAATGGTTTCATGTTCTGGTACTTCAAACAAATATTATCAAGTGTGACATGTTTTTTTTTTTAATCAATTAAAATCAATCGGATATAACATTATCTCTTTTTTTCTGTTTTATCATAGGTGCACTACGTAACCTTTAGTTTCTTAGGGTCATATACAATTCATTTGATACATTTTCTTCCGTCGAAAATTATCTTACCGCCCGTAAACTCTTTACATTTACATCATTACCATATTTAACATAATAGATGTTATTAAATATACATGCTATTTTGATATTTTGGCCTACTTCCTCTTTCCTTCTTCCTCCTTTTACGTTTATCTGCCCCTTTCACATTTTCTTCTTTCTCTCTCTCGTCCTATCGTTTTGTCTCTCCCTCCTCGTTAGACATTTCGCTCATATTCATAGGTAATCTCTTACTTCGTTCTCCTTATATCTGTTGAATTTATTTTACCCAGTTCTTGTTTTTAACATGAATTATTAAAATGTTTCACTTTTCGAGAAAAAATCACAGCAGTTGTACATCGATCTATATTTTGACTTTTACGATGACTAAGGCCCACTTTTCCTATTTTGTGTATATCAATTTTGCATCTATTCAGAACCAAAATGTACAACATATGTATATGTATCTGATTTTGTCATCCTGATTAAATATATTTTGATAAATGAATGAATAAAAAAGAAATAATGATAATCAAAATAAATATAAAGGAATCTATTTCTGGCCTGCTGTTTTTATTAGAAAATTAAATCTCACCCTTCGGTAGTAAATCAAAGAACATTTTAAATCTAGAACCCTTACTATTTCCGTGCACAAAAAAAAAATCAGTTCCTATCCATTAACACAATAGCATTAAATAGTGATCAGGCATGCACATTCTCCACTCCCCGCGGAGCGTTCCAGTTAGTCGCTATTTCAAAACAACATTAAACACAGAAACTTGCCTATTTATACCAATCGTTTGAACTGAGCAACAATGTTTGACACGAAACAGCGTGATATATAATTTTTGTTTTCATTATACCAGCCAGCAATGCCACTCCTATCATTTTAACGCTGGGTGTATTTGACACTTTAAACAAGGCAGAAAACAGGAAGAACCAGTTTGGTCCAGTTTTCTGGAAGGATGTGTACAGAAATAATATAAAGTGGGAGGACATCAATGTCAGATTTTTCGAGTTCGAAGCAAATCTGCACATGATTTCAGATAATAGACTGCTGCAGTGGTTCCTTTTCCATTTCTCGATTCACCTTCTCTCTCTCTCTCTCTCTCTCTCTCCCTCTCTCTATCTCTCTCTCTTTCTCTCTTTCTGTAAAATGAAATACCCAATTATTTTTTGTGTGTGAAATAATGGTGAATCTTGCTCCAAATATTATGACGTTGTTCGAAGAATTTAGAGAGAGAGGATCTTTGTATAAACTTGCGATTGGACGAAGCGCCCGAGAGGGAGAGGTTTTGGAAGGGGGCGTCCCATTCTATCCCAGGAAAGCATTTTCAGACCTGTAATTCAACCTTATATTGCTTTTTTCTAAAGCGATTGGTTGAGCTGAGGGTTTAGGAAAATAATGGGCGTTGCAAGAAGGTTGCGATTGATTGCAAGTTGCAACATTTGCAACTGCAACGCCCCACTAGTTTCCTAAATTTCATAGGATTTGTTAGGATTAAAGTTTAAACAATTAAATTAAGTTAACTAGATCTCGCTTTTATTCTTTCCCTTTCTCCCTCTCTCTCTCTCTCTTTCCCTCTCTCTCTCTCTCTCTCACTCTCTCTCTTACTTATGGGGCGCTGCAAGAAAGTTGAGTTGCGATTAATTGCACACTTGCCATTAATCGCAAGACTTATGCTTGATTTGGGGACTTTGCAGTTGATTACAATTTTCTTGCAACGCCCCATCAGACTTTTAAAAAGTCATATAGATGCAGTTGAAATAATTTTAACATATACCATATCTGCAGCTGAGCAGAGAGAGCCTGGAAGGGGCTATCCCTTCACAACTCTTTTCGAAAATTCAACTCAACGGCAGTTTTACCCACTGTCTAGCCTAAATAAATCATGTTCGGATTGCATATCGTAATGTCGTGTAAATGTTCGCTCATTCCATTAGGGGATGAGCATGGATATCGCCATTGCATTCGATTTGTTTTGGAAGTCTTTGTCATCAATAAAAAGTCAAACGGTGGAATCTATCATGTATATTATTCCCAGTAATAATCAAACTCCAGAATCAAGCTTTATACATGTAAATCAAGTAAGATATGTAAAACAGAACTGTGATTCAGTAATAAACTAGGATTTTTAAATATGCGACTGCGGTCCCCATTCGAAATAACGTGTCAAATATTGTCATTAGATTTGTTTTACTTTTATATTTGAATTATCTTTTTTTGTAGTTTATTACTTTATTTGCAATTTTATACAGAGTAGCATTGTCACTTATAAAAATGCTCTCCATAAGTGCCCCATAAAGCTTATACCATATAACTATTTCTATTTGATTTTTCTGAAATTTTTTATTTTCTATCCTACCCATTTGTTGAACATGTTATCATATTTCGCAATTTGTTTTGTGACATTCTACTCTCCTCTATACCGCACTGTCTTTGTTTATTTGGAATCGGCATACCATGCTTTTATGGTATGTGACTGTATTGAAAGTCACACTCAGGCAAACTATATTATTTTGTCTTCTTTGTATTCCGTTAACAAAGAAATTCTTGCCAACTTTGTAAACGTAATTCAAAGGATACAGGCAGTTGAGTACATTGAAATATCTGCACGCTAAAACATATCCATCGATCCCAAACCAGTCATAATTGTCTATGATGCCCCTTTGCTCCAAGCAGACGAAGGTCAATGTCACAGTGAAAAGATAAAGCGTCATTCTTATACTAACAGTTTTATTAGTTGTAGAAATACCAATCAAACACAACGGAAGTGCTTTGAAACAATTCTTTAGCCATCCCCCCAAAAAGCTAAAAATCATGCGTTTTTACATGTTTTTTCCCAGGGGGGTACGGGCCCCCCGCCCCCCCCCCCTGGATCCGCCACTTCTATACACACCAATATAATACCTGCCCAGCATTAGGCATGATTTGCGCGGCAATCGCGCTGATAGACAGTAGTCTGCTCACACCAGTCGGATGGGCGAGGTGTGTTTTGAAAGTGTGCGTGTCTGTTCGCGCGCGCGTGTGTGTGTGGGTTTGGTGTGTGTGTGTGTGAGTGAACACTGAAATTATGTGATTCATAATTCACTCTCTTAATTTTTAAAAACTCTCATTTAATGTATTGACATATGTCATTGAATGCTATTATGTATCAATGTATTAATTGACTACAGAATCGGTGCTTAATATTCATTTATTTATTTCTGTTTCTGTACAATCACTATGTTTAATTCATATCTTCAAGTGGAATGTGATTTATGTTGAATGGAATCGAATAAGCATCACGTAAGAATATCATTACGGTCATGGCCGATCTTTTTATTTACTGACAAACAAACAAAAAATGATGTTTTTCTGTCATTATAGTCTTTTTATGTCTTAATTGCCTTGAACTCAAGCACTATTCTTCTAATACCGCGATTTTACCATGAATGATCGATCAACCGTGCCTGTATAATGTGTGCATTTTACTGAATTCACTGTTGAACAATTGTATTGCATTTTAGATCTGCAACCGAGAAATGTCTAGAAAAAATGTTTACGTATATGTGTATAGCCGTGGGGGAGGGGAAGGGGAGGGGATGGGGAGAGCCATGGGCTGCTGAAAATAATAAATTGTATTTGTAATTTATTTGATAGTTAATATTTTCATTCATGCACTTTTCATACAATAACGATCAAATGTGAAACAAACTAGTAGAAGAAAAAAAAATGCAAGATAGAGAACAGGTCGAGTGAGGTACGGCTTTTAATATTTAAACATCTTATTTGTGCCGGCCTTCGCTAAAAAAAGGAGAAGAAGCAGAAAAGCAATATATAATTTGCTATAAGTCATTGTGCTTTTCTAGAAAATAATTAGAAAATAGTAAAATCAAAAATTAAAAAAGACTAGAGTATGTGAAGGCCCGGAGAAAAAATTGACGGGTGAAATTATGGAATCCATTGGTTTAACTCACATTTATTGAAACTTAATGATACAAAGTGTGAATTTGCATCGCATGGTTTCAAGACTCAGTCAAAAATAAGGTATATAGTACTTTCATTACTGTTCCTGGCCATAATATTGCCGTAACCTTGGTGCGTTTTTGTTTTTAACTCAAAGATTACGCATGATTTGATTTCATCCCGTCTTGATTTTGGAAATGCTCATGCGCTCAACTTACCTCAAAATCAGCTTGTATGATCACCCAAAAACAGAATGCTGCTCGTATTTTGATAAATTTGATAAATCATAACAATCCGTCGAGAACTTAACCTTCTAAAAAAAATATCAGAATTTCTCATCCTTCCTAAGCCCGATACTCGGTGTGGGGAAGAGGCAGGAGAAGGGCCTTCGCTGCGGAATGCTCTCCCTCGAGAGATTCGTAAAAGCAGATCAGTTGAAGCATGGTTGAAGCGTTAGAAAATACTCCTGAGACGTTTCTGACAACTGTTTAATTCGGCACAATACATTTTCTGTCATTTTTGTATGTTCTCTCTTTCATGTATAAAAGCATGAACAACATCTTCCCATCACAATTTAGTAATCTTATCAATTTTCAATGGAACTTGGAAACCCATACGTATGATACGAGAAGCGCTGCCAACATTAATCTCCCTAAACTTGGAACCCGAAGATTTCAATTTGATATTCGATACTTTGGGCCAAAATTATGGAACACCTTATCATCTATCCTACAGAAGTCGCTCACCTTTTCCTACAAGGCAAAAATGTATTTAATTATTCGATATTAGTACCCTCTCTTGTATTTATGTGTGAAAATGACTTCTTGTGGAATTGAATAACATGTTGTATGACCGATTACTTTGATCCCTAAAGGCCCGGTCACACAGGGAGGACGCATGGGGAACGCATGGCCGGTGCATGGAAAATTTCCAATTTTGGCCAGTGCGTTGTCGTTCGCTAGGCGTGCGTCATCACTCGTTACTCGTTCGTCGAACGCGCTGGACCAACGCTGAACCAGCGCTATGCATTCGTCGTCATTCGCAGTGTGCGTCGTGATTTTTTTAGCATGTTCAAAAATATGCGCGGAGCTCGACGCATGAATGTACACGCCAAAGGCACGCCAGACGTGCGTTGAGCGCGCTAGACCAGCGCCAGACATACGCGGGACACACGACCCGTATACGCACAGCGCGCGAGCTACACGCGGTGCATTTTGTGTCAGCTCGCTAGCTTTTCCAAAATCATGACAAAAGTTAGGCACACGGCCTTTTCCAATGCGCTGGCCGTGCGTCGTAGAACGCGGTGCATGCGTGGACCATTCGTCCAGCGCGCTGGCAACACGCTGTGCATTCGTGGAAGTAATTATTATCATGTGCGCTCTGGGTACGGTCTGTATGCGTCCTGTATGCGCCCTGTGCGCGCTCAGCGCGCTTGCAACACGCTATACATTTGGTGTCAAAAGTTGGGCGCACGACAACGCACTGGACAAAATTGCAAATTTCCCATGCGCTGGCCGTGTGTTCCCTATGCGTCCCCCCTGTGTGACCGGGCCTTTACGTATACACGCCTTAGCTGTTGCTATGTATACAATCTGTATAATCCCCAGGACAATGTTGTAGGATGAAGCTGCTGTTTGTTTGTTGATTTTGCTTGTTCTTAATTATGTACCTGCTGTCTATTTTAGAACTGTAGTACTTAGTTATATTTATGATGTAATCGCAGACACATGCACAGCCTAATTGAGTTAACTTTCTCTTTATAAGTGAACATGTCTTCCTATACTTAATTCTCTTCCCATTTTCCTCTTCTTCCATTCACTATTTGTTTTCCATTCCTATATCTACGTTCTATTATCCAATATGTAATTTTTATAATAATGTCTATAATGTTCTCTCAGTAACTGTGTTAACTTATTATTGGCGTTCCCAACTCAAGCTATGCTTTTCGGGTTTCCGCCTCCTTCCGTATCTGAACTATTTACTGTATACTCTATGTTGAAATCATTGTTACATATATAATTTATATATACATTGTGTTTCATATTGTACTGCTGAGAAGGAAATAAATATTAATAAATACAACAAAATAGTTTTCATTATTATTATTATTTGTATTATTACAATTATCATTATTGTTATACTTATATTTATTGATAACATTATTTTTATTATCATCAGCATCAGCATATTTCTAGTAATATTTCAATCATATCATCGTTTTACTTCTTTCAGATTTGTTCTTTCCATATGGATCAGCGGAAGGTGATACGGTTTTACCAAACAAGGACAATTATAATACCGATGTACCTATCACACCCGGCCAAGGTTTCAAGTTTTACGGGTCTCAACAGAGTAATATCATAGTAAGTGCGTTTATCTTTTGTCAATTTGGAGATATAATTTAACAAACACGATCGCAAAATCTTACGAGAAATAAAACAAAGGGAAATTTCAAAACCTGATTGTATATCCCTCAGAAGCCACGTTTGGATTGAGTAATACGTAATTGTAATGTTTGCACATTTGAACAGATGATGGGTAAGGCTATTGAAATTGGTTGATTTTTCGAAATTCTTTGCGATCATGATATGCCCCCTTCTCATACACGGATGTTTCTTACGAGTCCTTACGGATCGCACAAATTCACGGGTCCATACGATTTGGCCACTTTTAAAGGGGTTGCAACATTTTGAGCTAATGTTTGCGAAAATGTTTGCGAAAAGCAGTTGGCGACTATTAGCGACTGTGAGCAAATGTTAGCGACAGTTTTTACAAAGATTAGCAACTATTTGCCAATCCTTTGCCACTATTTGTGAATCTTTGGGACCTTTTGCTAACTCCTGGTACTCAATGGATCGATGCTATATAGGAACCATATACATGTAGAAACGTGGTCGCTAGCATTGTCGAATCAAAAAGAACTTCAGCGACACAATCTTAAAACCGTTTGCAAAAGCTTACGACTGTTTTGCAAACGCTTGCACAATGTTTGTGGGAACTATTCGCAAAGAAACAATGTTTGTGACAAGAAAAAGTGTTTGGGACAATGAAAACTATTTGCGAACTTTCTTGCACCCTTTAACGAAGCTTTTGCAACCTTCTACGAACCCTGGCGAAACCCCAAATTCGCTATGTTCGCAAACATTCACCGCTCAGTGAGATAGCCCCTTCAGAGAGGCAAATTTGTCGACTTGTCACAAATCTTCTTACGATTGTCAACGGATTGATTTTTGGTAAATAACTCGTAACAACCCGTAAGTATATTTAACCGCTCGCAACAAATGTCTGAAAGAAAACGAATAGCCCAACTGGTTCCAGCAGCTATTCGCTATAAATAAAAGCAGAAAAATGACAATACGGTAAAGAGTTTACGATGTTATTCATGTTATTCATGTATATGCTTGTTTGTTTTTCTGCTCGCTCGAAAATAAATATTCAGACCAGTAAAGCATGGTGCTAAAGAAGTATCATAGACCACGTAAAAAGTAAAATGGATCAAAAGAGCTTAGATCCATCACGCAAAGGCGGTCATAGCGCAACATTGTTGTAATAAAGTACGAATCCCCTAACATGTTGTGCTCTTCATGTAAGGGGGTTTCGGGTAGCTATTCTTTATTCAAAATAAGATATAAAGGTATTTCTGCTAAAAGAGATATTGCAATTTAAATACTTTCTCAGTGAACGGTAAATTTTTCGACGGTTGTTTTGGCTGATCGCGCGATGAGAGGAGACACATGCACTGTGTTTGGGATGCGTGTCATTGAATAATAACAAAAAAAACGGACAGAAGCTGGACTAAACCCGAATCCGACTTGGGTTCCAAGCAAGCCGGGAGTTTAATGTTATCCTTTATTTTCTTCATACTCCTAAACAGTTTACATATAGAATGCCAGGTAAATTTTGTTGAGGTTGATTTTATACATTCTAGCTTTACTTGTTTTCCCTCAGGTGATTACACACAAGCCGTCATTTTGATTGCGTTTGTTACTCGCTCCAATCAAGTCTGTAAAGAAAAAATATATGCCATGTTCATTTTGAATTCATTTTGTAAGATATCACCCGTACATATGTGATCAAAGACACAATAGACGCTGACGGAATGCTACGCCAGGGTAATGTCGATTCGTGTGTAACCGGAGTAACAAGTAACAAATTATAAATCGATGTTTAAACCTTCGCATCAGTTTACCTGCATTTGAGTTGCCTATAAGTACTTTACATTTTAAACAATCCAACTTCTCCCAATCAATATCGTTGTGAGTATCTACATTTTCAACGAGATTTTATAACTTAATTTTGCAGTATTTCCGGTATGTTGTATTCCTCCGAGGTAACTCCATTGTTATGTATGCTATCTGTTATAATTATTCTGCTTAATGTCATCATAATTTTTTTGGTGATTCATACACAGATCAACAACAACGGTGTCATTTTCTTCGGCAGTAGTAGTGATGACTTCAAGCGATTCCCTCTGAATCCTCCGCCTTTGCAGGACTATGTCAATGCCCTCATTACACCCTACTTGGCCGACACTGACCCCACTGTGAAAGATGCCAACGTATCTTACCGTAGCATATCACGTGTCAGTACCGATGATCATGATGCCTTTGACCTGGCTGATGAAGTCGTGAGGATGTCCTACATGGAGCTGCAAAATTTCAAGACATCGTGGATGTTCGTTGTGACTTGGGACAATTTGGGATTTTATATTGGTTCAAGTAATCCTTCAAACCTTGTAAGCATTTTCACCTTATGTTAATCTAAAATTTATCATTAATGAAAACCAAAACTTTTTAAAAGATTTAAATTGAAGTATGCTATACACAATTTCACCTGGACGTTGACACTAATCCATTATGAACAGGTTGCAAGCATGTCGTTTATACAAAGGAGAAAGAAAAGATCATAATTTGAAACCATACAAAAACATTTTAATATTACCAACATATTACAAAATTGGATGCATTCCAATGAAATAACTTTGCTACATCCACGTTGTGTTTGATTATTATGCAGCGGAATTCTTATCAAGTTGTTTTGCTGACCGATGGAGAGCTTTCATTTTGCATATTCAATTATGGGGGCCTCACCTGGACAACAGGTTATTTACAAGACCGTGTCACGGATGAAGAAAACGGTGAAATTGGGGGTGATGGACAGGGAGGAACTTCACCAGCTCAGGTAGATATATACGTCTCAGTCTCTCTCGTACAACACACACCCACACACACCCCTACGACGACCACTCGCTTTCGTTCCATTTCCATCGCGATTCGAATCTTCTTAATAGATATGTCAATAATTTGCTCGTATAAAGATCCGTGTCCCCAACTGTCTATGATAAAAATATGCTTACATGTTTAAAGTAATATCATCTCTAACTTAATTTTAGGACCCATCGGTAGAATAGCTGTGCTGTAATGGTACAGCTGGGAAAGGTGATCCGTCGGAAATGATGTAGTCATATTGCCATTAGTATGTTATTATTCTTATGTTTGTTATACTCAGTAAATAAAATCAATTATTCAATTCTACACTACATGTAGTTTTATTTCATTAATATTCAGTTAGAGCTTTCCACTAAGAATAAAAAACAATATTATAGCTTTGTCCGTCACCTTACTCAGGATGAGAACGTCATAATTACATAGTTATTGCATAATCAGAACGCTATTTATTTGTATAGGCAATATTATAAAGTAGTGAATTGCTTAAAAGTTAATTTCTAGTCTCGTCGGAAAGTCATGCTGAAATTCATTATAACTCAACGGAAACATTCCGTCTATGGTTAAAGCATGTATACGATGGGCTTGTCTTCATTTTATTATAGGCTGGTTTTGGTGCTGGTGATGGAATAAATTCCTACGTGCTAGAAGGATCTAAAACCCAAGACATAATTGACATTAACAAGAAGAGCAATATTGGTGTTCCCGGGCGATTCATTTTTAGAATTGATGAAGCAAACATGATAACGGAACCTTCTATCCCTCCATCAGGTAAAGTACATGTGTATGGATTTTCTTTCTACCATTACTTCAAGTATCATTACTGCTTATTCCTTTACGCCCATAGAATCCTTAAGTCTGTCGTTTTAGTATGTTAGTAATGCCTCTTATGATTTATTTTTGTAAAACAGTTAAGTCTTTACATAGTGCACTCCCCGTACATTGAACATGTTCACATTCAATTTATAGTGATGTTATTAACATGCATATTTCTCCTTCTCTTCCCAGTTCCAGCATTGTTCTTTCCGTACGGACCAGGGACGGATGATCTGAGTATACAGAATCAGATCGACTTTAATTCACCTGATATTCAGACGGGTCACGGATTCAAATTTTATAATTACATGAGGGACAGTCTCAGAGTAAGTGCATTATATTTATTTGATACGAAAACGACTTAATTAATTTTGTCAGGTTCTTAAATAGATTTAAAGTGTATTTTGCAAAGTATAAAATATAATTAATTCTATATCTAATACTGAGCCTGCAGAGATAGACTCCAGTAATTAAAGATATACTTCTGAAGGAATTTAGAAATATATATATATATATATATATATATATATATTTTGACATGCATTTATCCTTTTTTAAAGGTCAGTTTCGGTAAGCCCTCAAAAGCTTTTCGTCAGATTTCTTTCATTTTAGATGAAAAATAAGACGACACAAATGATACTAAGCTGCTCTGATTGTTGTCTTCTGCCTCCTGAGGTAAAATATTAAACAAATGAGGGTTAGAAAATAATTTAGATACCATCATTGGTATTCAACTTTAATGACGGCAGCATGTACTAAACACAATGTAAAACCTATAAGGACTGTATGAATACGCTACAGTCTACACACAAGCTGTTTTCGATCGAAGCGCTGAGAAAATTTGGCGCGGGCCATTGGGGTGGCTCTCTTGTGCTGATTCTCTATCTCCTACATCGCCTCAAATGTCCTGCAGATATTTTCCTTTCTTTCTTTAAATCCATGAAATATAACAATGCGTAGAGCGCACCCAAATCCACAATGATACTCTGCGAAACATTACAATTGACCTATTTTGACTGTCCCGTTCAGAGATATAAAAGGAAATTCTCGAACAGAATCCCGGAGCGCGTTTGCTTGAAGAGAAAATGGCTAGGAATTTTTTTTCTTCAAAAATGAAACAAACTCTGGAGTGCGACCAATTCACAATGGCACGCGATTTGACACGTTCTGTAGAATATTTGTAAGGCCTACAATAGCATGTCGTCAGACTTGGTGAATTTGCAAAGCAACATAAAATAAATGATGGCTATACAGCCATTTATAACATCTTGCGTAGTTTTAAATTGGGCGGCAAAATTATTGTTCGACTATTTACATATTACCTTTAAACACTCTAAAAAGGGCAACATTGTCAAAAATAGTATTTTAACACATTTTAACATGCTGGATCCAACACTCGAAAGGTTAGGTCCAGCAAAGTGAAATATATGTCACTTTTGCATTTTGTCACTTCTAGGCCATTTTGAATGGTAAATTAACATTGTAGTTTTTAGAATGTACTATGTAGTTACACCATATCTTTGACTACGAAATCAAATGGAGACGAAAGTTATTTGTAATATTTACTTATGTTTAATCTTGCCTCGTATATGAGTAAATAGGCCTATCTAGCTTTTATCCAGGAAGAAATGTTTTCTATATCAAAAATTCATTTTCACTTGTATTTTGTTCGAATTTGATTTATGATCTAAAAAAATCCTATATCTAGATTTCTTCTAATACTATACAATTTCTCCAAAGGTTTTTTAAAATATAATCATGTATTGTCGTATATTGGATGATATATTTCTGGTCGGCAGGAAAAGCCGTTCACCTTCTCCAAACTGACTAACATTATAATCTCTTCATTCGTTTTTAAATTTAAAGAAGGGTGAAGGCTTCACCTATCGGTCTATGTGAATGTTTCGCTGTTTCTTTAACATTTTTTTGTTTTTGTTTTTATGTTGTTGTTGTTCTTCTTATTTTTATTTTTATTTCCTTCTTCTATATCTTCTTCTTCTTCTTTTTTCTTCCTAACAAACAGCTCACTCATCGGTCACTGTGAATATTTCGCTGTTTTTTTTTTAATTCTTCTTCTTTTTCTTCCTTTTTATTCTTTTCCTATTTCCCCGTTTTCTCCTTCTTCTTCCTAATCTTCTTCTTGTATTTTTATATTGTGTATTTTTAAACGTTTGTTTGTATATTATAGTACCGGAGTATAATGTATAAAGATCTTTCAAACTCTTATAGGTACTGTAGTACTGAGGCCATTGGTATCAATAAAGGTATCAAACGGGCTTCTCTCCTTTGCAGGTCAACGAAAACGGCGTCATTTTCTTCGGGCAAGATGCGCCCGAGATCGACAACGGTACCCTCCCGCTTGCTGACCTTCCCTTCATCTCACCCTACTGGGCCGACGCAGATACAACGGCAGACCGCGGAGTAGTGTACTACCGAAATGTATCTCGTGCCAACAGCACTGATAGTGCCTTTGACCTTGCTGATGCTGTCGTGAGGATGGCCTATGTAGAACGCCAGAATTTTCAGTCTTCCTGGATGTTCATAGCGACCTGGGACAAGGTGTCCTATTATCAAGATCCGGTGGACACCCAATATGATCACCTGGTAAGCCTATATGATTATGCTCTTTCTGCAAAGCTTCTGCTGACATTTTAAACAAACTACCTTTGAATGTCAAAAACTGTCAGACTGTTAACCAATTAATAACTTGTATTAAGACACATTTATTAAAAATTGCTTTAGATGATTAACTTAATCTGTTCACATTGATGTATATGTTTCGTATCTATTGTACTTTGCAGGATTATTTGCATTTTTTGTTTGTTATTTGGTTTAATATGTAATTGTTTATCATTGTATTTTGTTTGTTATAACGCTTAGAGACTTAGATGGTAAGCACTTTATAAGCACAGTTTTTATTATTATTTATCATTATTATGCACGTGTTGAATGATAAGAACTTGAAACCAGAGATTTACATTGAGTCGCTACAATTAGATTTATAATCCTCAGCAGAATCATCCTCATTATCTAAAACTGCCAAACGTATATTTCATTCTCATCTTCCTCAAAAACTGAATTTGTATTTACAACGAATGGAACGATGGGCACACTAAACAGTCCGGAAATGGAATGAACTTAACTCAAACGGTGAAAATATACTATAGAATGATAACGTAATGGATCTGTGAGCAGCAATTAAACGAACATACTGAAAATGAGTATCTCTACAATTAAAGAGGAATAGAAACACTTAAAAATTCCTAGTTTATCTCAAACGAGAGTTGTTAATTATTATATGTACAGCGGAATTCTTTCCAAGTTGTCTTGCTAACTGACGGAAGCATTTCATTCAGTATCTTCAATTATGGGGATATCACATGGACGACTGGTGCCCAGCAAGGAGGAAACGGATCCGGCCTGGGAGGAACAGAGGCACAGGTGAATATCATGTTGACCCCATCCCCTCCACGTACCCCTTCCCGCTTCCTGCCCACTCTCTCTCTATCTCTCTCTCTCTCTCTCTGGGTAATAATATGTATATCTGTAAAGTGCTTTGAGAGTCTCTCTCTCTCTCTCTCTCTTTCTCCCGCTTTTTCCTTTTTGACATAAGCAATCCCTTTTCTTATATTATCTCCATTTCTTCTCTTATACCCATCTCGCTATCTATCTGTCAGTCTATCTCCTTGCATATCTCTTTCTATCTCTTCATATATATCTGTCTATTTCTGTGCATCTCTTTCTAGATCTATATCTATCTATTTATCTATCTCCTTGCATTTATCTTTATCTCTCTATTTGGGTACATCTTCCTTTATCTCCTATTCTATCTTCCTATATCGACCTCTTTTCCATTACCTTTTGAATATTCGATTAAGAAAATATTATTCTTTTTATAAATATATATCAATTGATCCATGTTGGTCTGGCTTCTATAAAGCTGTAACTAAAGACCCTTTTGATTGTGTATAGATTACCAAAATTCTTTTCATCTCTATCTATTAAAAGGAATTATTGAAGGAAACGAGTATACAGTCCACTAGATATCAATATCTTCAAAATCCGAGAGATAATAGAAACTATTATATGATTTGAGGATCACCTGCAAAATATAACAAATGTCAAGAGGGGGTATATTCTTTTAAAGCAGTTTTACCAATAACAAACATATAATCCTATTTTGTTATTCTTTGTACATGAGGACCATAAGAAATTTGCTCTTTTGATAAAGGTTGGATTAAACGCTGGTGATGGGGAAAAATTCTACGTCTTGGAAGGTTCTCAAGCTCCAGATGTAATAAACATCGACAAGAGGAGCAATATTGGTGTTCCTGGACGATTCATCTTTAGAACTGATGGAGCAGAATTAACGCAACCTCGGTGTAAATCCTTTGGTAAAAACTCCATTAATATACTCCATTTCAATGTATTGAATTTCATTATATGTGTTTCAGTCGAACAATTTCTGCGCAGTAGGATACTGGAAACACAATCACTTAAAATGCTCACTTCTTATTCAAGCATAATGCCGATCGATTGTATGTAGATGAGGGGAAAGAGGGATTATTCATGCGGCTTTGCGTAGATTTCCAAAATAATCCCCTCTTAATAATCCTTTGGGTTGGTGCAACATGCATGAAAAAAGCCTTTGTAGTCAATAAATGGGTCCTGCAAATCTAAAAGCAACAGAAATGTATTTTATGGATGGTGCATATTTACATAAGTCGAGGTTCCACCCTTTTGACCTTGAAATGTCAGCTTCCTGCCAAAACTGTTGTGTTGGAGTTGTTGTAAAATATGTGGGATTATTTGTTCATCTATACAGGCTTTTTATTGGTCAATCTTTTCGTTATCTATTTATAAATTTTAATTCCGAGTTTGAAATGAAAATCTTGGTTGAATGCCATCCGTTTTAACTCTTCTCTTCTCTCTCTCTCTCTCTCTCTCACTCACTTTCCTTTTCTTTCTCTATCTGCTTGTCTCTCTATCTCTCTCTGTGCGTCTCTCTCTCCCTCTCTCTCCCTCCCTGCCCCTCTCTGTTACACTATTACTTACAATCACTCTCTAACACTTTATCTATCTATCTTTCTCTCCCTTTTCCTCATTCGCCCCTTTCTTTCTTTCTATTTCTCTCTCTCACTCTCTCTTTCGTTCTCCTTAGTTAACCTTTCTTAACTTCTTAGTTATATACATGTAATCTATGTCCCAATTAATCAACTTAAGATTTAACTTCTGCTGTGAGTTACAGCTGATTGTATCTCTCAGAAACTAATCATAATACTGTTATTGAATCGATCGTTTCTTTACAATTAATAGATCAATGTTATGGTACAGATACACAGATACCATCCCCGGCAAGATTTGTGGCGAGAATGGAGGTGCAACACATGTTATAATTAATTTTAAATCTAATTTATTTTACATGGTCCTGAACAGGTAACGGTCGACGATAACGTTGCGGAGGACGCCCTGTTACCATTTTTACTCTTTGAAATCAACATTTCATTTGAGTTTTCATAAAGAAAATGTCCCTTTTTCAATATCCACTGTTCTCTTAAAGGTAAATTATCGATATACCCATCGATTGGGAGTATGTTAGGAGGAACCGAAGTACTCATCGGGGGTACCTGTTTCAACTCTACTAGTATCATCAAGTGTCGCTTTGATGAGAAGGTGGTCACTGGAAGAGTAATTTCATCCATGGCTGCTCTCTGCGTTACCCCTACATTCTTCAAAACTGGACGTGTCCTTCTGAATGTTTCTGTCAATAATGGATCTACGTTTGACTTCTCTGCCGTCTTTACCTTGGGTACGTATAGATCAGCATGGGTGTTAAAGAGGAGTAGAAAACTATAAAAACGCGCGTATGTAGATTTTAAACTGTAGTTTCTAAGAAATAACTCATAAAAATGAAATTGATATGTTATATGGAGATAACTATTATATATTCAACTCTATGAATTCATTTTCGTGCAGAGCCAATAACATGCCTGGTGTAGAAGCATTTTTAATATTTTTAATGTTATCCTACACATAAAATGAATAACATTTCCGTGAATGACACCAAGTGGTGGAAAGCCTGGCAAACACCTGACAAGATCTCAGTCACTAAGTGCAAGATTTTTCAAGTTATTATTATGCATTATGAACTGATGAATTGAGCGTGCTCCTCATTTTCTCTATAGAGAATGTAGAGGATACAAACCCAGGAGTGATGACGGTAGCAACAACGAGCCAGAGTTCACTCTCCACATTTGGGGTAGAATGGGACACCAGTCGACTGATGCACGTCGAAACAGTCGATGTGGTCGTGTACGGTTACAGAGAAGACACCTCAAACAATCTTGTCGTCCTGGAGAACATACTCACAATGGCAGAGAATATCAGCTACCAGGCTGGTTCTACCAACGTCACGCTCTTTTCTACCAACACCAACTTTGAAGTTGGTCTATTTGCTGTCCTTGAGCACCGGAATGAGGCCCTTCCCAACAATAGGTAAGCTGTCATGGAGATCTGAACTTTTTTAATGAATATGGGAGTTGTTTTGCTGGCAAGAGAGGATGTGTGGGGCCAGTCTGTGAAAGTGGTATTCGCAGAATATCCTTGGGGTTAAATTTATGTTCAGTCAAATCATATGGAATTCAAGAGAGGAGTTTTTGTTTATGTTTATGTTATGATTTGAATGTGATTTGAATGTAACGAACATGTTATTTGATAGAGCTGTTTATCATACCTTCAATGAAACATAGTAAGTGCAAAAGAGAGAACAATAACTTGAGAAACATGTAACTCGTTTTAACTTATGCCCGGAAAAAATCACCTCATAATGCAGAAGGTCGAGTAGATAGTGATGGGCAATGACCTAGAAAGCGAACTTGTTGAAAGCATAAAAATGCAGGTGATCCTAGATTTCTGGAAATCCTGTTCCTTTATCATTTACTTGTAGACATGCGTATTAATCTATTTAAATGTATGCATGCTCTATCCCCCTAACCGTGGTTACTAACTTGATTCACCTGATAAATCATAATGGTATCTCTATAAATGGAATCCACTTTGCATACATTAACTGTTGATATGACAAGCCTTAAGCAAGCTTAATTTAGTGTTGTCAAGGGTATCCTTTATTCAAGAAGTATGCATAAAATTAGTATACATGTTTATTGACCATAAATTGTGTAGACACATGCATTGATAATAATAACTTTTTGTCCATCTTCAAAGTTATCAATCATCGCTCTTTCTCCTTCAGCTTTGATGGACGTGCTGCTTTGTGGAGTGAGGTTCATGTTCTTCAGTGGCTCAGGGACCAGGAGTCTACATCCTGGTGTACCCAGTGGCTCAAGGACAACGAAAAGGACAATGCATTCATCGATGCAGCTCCGTCGTGCCCGTGTACGCTCTCGTTAGCCATTCTCGACTTCGCCATTTTTCGGAGTGATCCTAGCTGTTTCCTGGGCTCTAACAGAGCGGATAACTGTCAACTTCGACCAGGGGCCGTACACTGTGTTCGTGCAATCCAGCAAAGGTAACATAAATAAATCCAATATATTGTGTTCCATGTAATTTCGGTTTGGTTAGGCCTACCAAATGATCGATTGGCAACCGCTATTAAACCACCACCACCACCTGAACAACTAACAACAACAACGACATCAACATCAACAACAACAGCAACAACAACAATAATTTCATTGGTTCAAATTGTGTCCGATCAAAGATGACTTTCGGTGAGAATATCTTTTTGAATTGAGCAGAGGTTTCAGTTGAACATTTTGTTATTCATAATTGGTTGAAGTTGTACACACATGTAGTCAATGATATTCGCTAACTTTCTATATCCTTTTTAAGATTGTAATCATTCGCATAGATGTCGAATTTTCAGAAATTTAAACGAAATACCCTGATTATATTTAGACCAAGTTCATCATCAGAATAAATAAATCGCTTCGATCCTGTTGATAGTGATAAAATGATTTACCGAACCGAATAAACCTTTTGATAAATTCTAAAGGATGTGGTTTTTATTGTTATTAGAAAATTCAAGATAATAATGATAATTTTTGTACCCAGGGAGGCCTTATGAAAAGTTGCATGCTTAGTAAAAACCTTGAACTTTTCCATTCTTCACCCTCTCTTCTCAATCCTTTTCAAAGGCGCCAAGAATTCATGTATGACTTGAGCCTGTTTCATTATGTTTAAATCATAAAGTAATATAGTTATTTACTGATGCTTGTAATTCAAATATTGACTCATAGGTTAGGCTCAAAGATGAATTGAAAGATGTGGGGTTTTTTAATTGAATAAAACCCAACAGCGAGACAACATTTGTATTTGATGTAAAACCACTGAAATTCTGAGAATCTTATAATATTATGTCTACAAGTTATCAATACAAATTTCATTAGAAAATACCATCATTTGACATTTCCAAACAGTTTTACAATAATTTTATTAGTGAGAGTGAAAAGGGTATGAATATATCGGAGGCGGTTCAGCAACTTAGTTTGTAAAATAATCTTTAAATCTTTCAAATATATTTGGTGAAAAGAAGAAGCAAAATTGTATCGCATTCGAATATCAATGAATATGATATACAGATGACTAGAAGTTAATGAATAAGTCATTGAAACAAAATTACTTTGATTAAAGAAAACTCGCTTTAATTTTTGCCAGAATCTTACATGTTCTTTTTACATAAAGATAGAAATGACAATTCAAGGTAATATATATAAATAAGAACGTGTAAACATACCATGATTACTACAAACTCCTGAATAATGTAACTATAGAAGAGTTGAAAAACTTGTGTAAATCTGCTGTCAGTAAACAAATATGAACGTCATTTATTTAAGAAAGAAATAAGTCTCTCTTTTTTCTTACGGCGAAAATATATGTGTATCTATTGCAGTGGGCTAGGCGGTGGACAAGAATGCTGTTACGCCAGTGACGGTAACATCAGTAACGCCCAGATATATGAAGCTGGAGGAGGATTTGCTCACCGATATCATCACAATGGCAATCGTCCTTATGAAAATGCAACACAGGTAATTTTTTTCCTGCACACAAAGTGAACACACATCCAATAGAAAGTGCATTGGGCTCATACTAGCTTAGATAAATGTATGTTATTTATATGTAGTGAACATGACATTTCTAAAATCCCTAACAAAGTCACCACACCAAAACATGAAATGTCTCCTGACACTTAGATTATATTAGATTATATTATGCATAGGACAATATTTGATTTGATTTTGAATGTTTTTGATTTCCTTCTGCATTCATGTAAGTGCACAGTTTTTCGATATAAATAGTGAGAAATCCGAAGGTTAAAAAATGTGAAGACTGCACACTTTAAAGCTAAAGGATGTCAAAGTGATTTAAAGAAAGCTTCAATATTTATTCCAATAATCAATAATAAAATTGTTTTTCACTTTTTGACAAATCAGGGCCACATAATTATGCATAGGTAATTCATTCAGAACGCACTCATACAAATAATTAAATTTCTTCTTTTACGAAACGGAACAGGTTCCATTACTGTCCCATTTCATCGCTGATACACTACCATGGACATACTGCTGCTATCTACCCGGTGACGTCACTGACAACACTGAACTGAATCATGAATGTACCCAGTATATTACAAGGAGACCATCGCAAATGTGCAATAGTTACGTGCCGCCACAACTTGGTATGTTAACTTTCAAAAAAATAGAACACATAATAGTAGTTTATTATAAGAAGCGTGAGTTACATTAATAAAGATCAAACTCTTTTTTAGTTCTCTTACCTTCCAAATCCGTCATTGGAGATTCTTTGTCACAGGATATGAATTACCCTTTCATAAACCGTTCAAAGTTGCTGTCACGCTTGTTATATTTTGAACATTACATGAACTACTTTTACATAATTATGAACTAGCGTGTGACACGAAGATACAGATTGAAGCCAGCGTTTTTTTAAACATATCGTATTGGAATAATAGTAGTAGTAGTAGTAGTAGTAGTAGTATTAGTAGTAGTAGTAGGAGGAGGAGAAGTAGTATTATTCGTAGTAGTAGTAGGAGGAGGGGTAGTAGCTGTATTAGTCTTAGCGGCAGAGATAGTAGTAATAGTAGGTAGTAGGTAGTAGTAGTAGCAGTAGTAGTAGTAGCAGCAGTAGTAGTAGTAGTAGCAGTAGTAGTAGTAGTAACAGCAGTAGTAGTAGTAGTAGAAGTAGTAGGATAGGTATTTTAACAGTCCTCCACAAGGTAGCAGTGGGAGGATTTATTAGTAGAAGGGTCGCATAGAGTATAGATAGAGTAAAACTATTAGAATATACATTTGTAATATAGCATTATGTTTTTCTGTCATCCTCGTTTGCCTTTCCATGCATATTTCTTACCGATATCTCTACTATTGCCACTTTTTAAAAAAGCATTAGGGAATGGCGATCCACACATCACTACTCTAGATATGAAAAGGTATACATTCAACGGACACGGGGAGTTCACTCTCCTTCAGACTGTGGATGAATCGTTCGTTCTTCAAACAAGAACTGCTCCTTACCAAGGTAACTAGAACTTTTAGTTTAGAGGTAAAATCGACTTTAAATTATCGAAATTTCATAAATGCCAGTTCAATAAAGTTTTAACGTATTTGTTTACAACTTTTTTGAACAAAATACTAAATATCTAGTTCATTCGAAAAGTATTTATCACTTGTATCCTCAGGAAAAGGCGCCTTGTCAATGAATTTTTGTTTTGTTATTGTCCTTGCAGGTTTAAATGCGACAGTATTTGTAGCAGTGGCTGCCCAGTGCAACAATAGTGATGTCATCCACGTAGAGATGCACGAGGCAAGGATCATGGATGCATACGTGCGTCTACAGCAGGGAGGCGATTTCGAGCGGGTTGATTTTGAGCAGGCGCCATCTTGGACATATGAAGGTATGAACATCTTTTCATATTAATGTATGTCCGACATGTGACTCGTTTTGTTGTTGTTTCCATCAGTTGACATTTATGTGTCGTATGTCAATATTTCTCCTAAATATCACCCGCTTCCATGAATGATAGCTGGCCATATAGGTGTAAGATTAAGTTAATGGCACTTCCCATAATCTTAAATAATATTTAATATTCACCTAACCTATTGTAGTGTTCTACAATTTAATTGTTCATAGCTAGCAGGCTCTCTTTTTTTATTTTGTTCATCCATATTCCACCAACCCTTCCGTTTTGGCCAAATATTCAGTTGGTTGTAGCTATCAAGATTCCAACCTTAGGTCATCTTTTCCATGTAAGTTCACCAGTCAGATAAATGTGCCTCCTTTCCTGTTATCAGTTAACAGATTAATTTGTATACATTCGTATCTACCACTTTTTCTTTGTCAAGGTGTATCTGTAACTGGCCTTGATATCTCGTCCGATGGTATACTAGTCGCGTTCGAAGGTGGCTCAGGTTTACAACTCAAGGCTGCCGAAGGCGCCCTTATCATTCAGGTGGTGCCTCACTCCTCATTCCGAGAGCAGACACGTGGTTTGATGGGGACGTGGAACGGTGACGTCGATGACGATTACATGACTCCAGAAGGAAATGTCTTGTCACCCAATTCGACGACAGAAGAGATTTACTTTCAGTTCGGACTCAAATGTGAGCCAAGATGATATTGCATGTGTAATCATCCCTGTTTGTATATAAAAGATTCCTAAATAAAAGAATAGTAGTCGAAGTGGTCATATTAGTAGTAGTAGTAGTAGTAGTAGTAGTAGTAGTAGTAATAGTTGTATAGTAGTAGAAGTAGTAATTGTGGTAGTATTGGTGGTGGTGGTGGTTGTTGTGGTTGTGTATGTGGTGGTATGAAGTAGTAGGAGATTGTGAATATCAGAATACATATACATGTAGAACATAAATATAAGAAGCCCATCCTGTGAATCACATATTGCTGGAGAATTTATTTTAGGTTATCATCACCAAAGAAAATGTTACATCAAAGGGAACATTCACGAATGTGTTCTATCTTTTGCCACAGGGAACGTCTCCGAGCAGAATTCGTTGTTATACCATCCAGAGGGCACCACCCAGGCAGATGTAGTTGATTTGAGTTACGTACCAATGTTTGAAACTACGAAAAATCAAGCCATTGACCAAAATCAAGTCAAGGACATCTGCAATGACGACGAGTTTTGTAACTTTGATTTGCAAACCACAGGCAGTACCAGTTTTGCTCAAAGTACAGCCAATTCATTTCAGGAGTTCCAAGATGCTGTAGAAAGCACAAACATAGGTAAGCAATTTTTTGTTTCAACCTAAAATATCATCCATTTATTCCCTTTAAAGTGGTACAGTTGTTTTAGATCCGCTACGACACCCAGTCACGTATCATTTTTTCATAGTGTTGCGTTCTCACATTCTTTGCCTTTAACTTTAAATGCAATCGCTAAATATTTTTATATTTTTAAAAACTTTCCTATCGCTGAGATACTGAAATGTTGTTTATTTTTGTGTATAGCTTTGGAACTTTATGTTACTCTTTCAAGAAACAATGACATGTTTAAATGCTCTCATTTGATAAATCCGGTAATATGTAAGCAGTTGCGTAAAGATCATGACAAGCATTCCTTTCAGTGAATGATAAATCATCAATTGGAATTTAGTAGTGTAGGCTTACTACTGTTGAATCACAACTTTCATAATCATGATTATTGATGTGTTGTAATACAATTGTTCCTTATTCTTGTACAGTGACGTGTCCTACTCTTGACACACCCGACTTTGGAAACTCTATCATCAGTAGATACACTCCAGGAGGCGAAGCGAACTACACATGTATTCCCGGCTACCAGATAAGTAATGACGTCAAATTCACCTGTCGATCAGATGGATCATGGAGCAATGACGTCACACCAGACTGCATAGGTACGTGATGGCTGATACAAAAGCACTGCCAAATTGCGCATAACCAGGTGTTGTGGCGTGCGCCTGTAATCCAGCTAAAAGTGGAAGTTACAAACTGATTCAGCCGAGGACGCAGGTTCGATCATATCATATCTAATTGATACACGTCTGTAAAAAGCCAATACACACGCATACCATTGATCAATCTTGGCAATTTTTTTCTTCTGCTTTCAATAAGTTTTATGTGTTGCCAATTCTTTCGGTCGCAAATTTTTCTATTTAACGGTCGATGAGAGGCACAAGCTTGATACGATGATTAGTGTAGCTGATTGGTTTCAAGTGCCACTTGAAAGATAGTGAAGGGCTTCAGTTGATGATAAAGAATACACATGTTTATCAAATCGAGTTTTGGAAAGTCACTAGCTTTTTGTCAAACCTGATTTCGGAATGCATTCACGAGTAGATAATAAAGGAGTTTGGAAGTCGAGCATGGGACGTTAGGATATCTGTCTTACGTGATTTTACGATGCTTATTGACCTCTTATGAGGTCATAGTAAATTCTGGGAGTGTGAGAGATACAATTTTTAATCAGAAATGTGTTTTCTTCTTAGATATTGTGAAACCTCGCATTACGTGTCCTGATGCAATGTCAAACACGACAATGCCTGGACAATCTGTTGGAATGGTATCCTGGATGGAACCCACAGTAGAGGAAAATTCAGACAACTTTAACGTGTCTTTGCTTGAGTCAGCATCGAATGGCGGAGAGTTTCCTATCGGTATATCAAACGTCACCTATGTGGTCACAGATGCTGCTGGGCTGATGGATTCGTGTTCATTTGCAGTAAATATATCAGGTTTGTAAGACATTATATGTGGATGACTAAAATGTATAGGCTTCTTTGTAAAAATGAAAATAGAACGCTTAATGAGAAGTATTGTCTTTCTTGAAATAAACAGTTTAGAATCATATTTGACACACTGAGTGCATTACAGTAAGAACATGAAATAATGTTAGCCTCTGGAATGACGTTTTGGATGACATTTGATCATGTTCCCACATAAATGAGGAATGCATCCTTCAGAAACTATGGCACAAACCTAACTATAAACCTAACTATAAACCTAAACACTCGGCGGATTAGAAGTAAGTATAATATATAATGTTTCAGCACAGGGCGTAGAATTCAACATTGAGCCATCTATTCTATGTCTTACCTTTATATTTGAAAAGACGATGAAGATCCCATAATCCGATGTCCTGATCCGATCGTAGTTCCGACTTTACCAGCTATAAACTCGACAGTAGTCACATGGCCTCGCCTTGACGCCTCAGATAATTCTGGTACCGATGTACAGATAATGCCTGTTGGGGAAAGCAGGAACGAGACCAACTTCACAATTGGGGCAGTCATGCTCTCCTATATCGCAACAGATTCATCAGGAAACACAGATGAGTGTTCCTTATGGGTCAATGTTACAGGTGATTAAAGTTATTTCGTTTGTATCCATTACGTTTTAACCTCATTCAATAATTTGTTTCTAAGGGCATACTGTGAGAAGATGGGATACGTGTTCATCAGCCTTTTCACACACAGCTAAAATTCATCGTATCTAGAGATGATTAGAATCATCGTAAAGTTTTAAACATGATTATAGACAAAATTTCACAGTGTGAACATCGATTATACGATGTTGGGATAGATACGAAGTCGCGATCCACACGCCCCTAAAACAGGGACTCTTGAGCACTCTTGAAGAGGTGATAAAAACAAAGGAGAACAGAAAAGGGAGAAAGAGGAGCGAGAGACAAAAGGAGAAAGAACGAAGTTTCATAATGAATAGTCTTTTAATGTATATAAACTGCAACAATTTTCTCAAGGTCGGTCGTTTTTTTCCCTCACGTATGTTTCTCCTTTATTGCATGTTCCGTGCCCCATATGTGCCTTATAGACTCGCAATTGCTTTTCATTGTCCATCTGAAAAATAACAAACTAGTATTAAACATTGGTAGTGACAATGCCTCTTAATACCTAATTATTCATAATTTGCCTTTTAGTTCCTCATTGAGCAATGAAATTAATCTGATCTCAAAATGATTACTTTTATATTTTAGACACAGAAAAGCCCGTGATCACATGCCCAGTTGTACCTACATCACCGACGGAAGAAAGTGAATCTTAAGCAACAATTTCCTGGAATGAACCATCCATCTCGGACGGTACCATCACAGATAACTCGGGATCAGCCACCCCCACATTTCTTGGTCCCGGGATTAATGGCGGAAACTTTGAAATCGGGACTAACGTCTTGGCTTATATGGTTACTGATGAAGCGGGAAATTCAAATAACTGTTCATTCATGATTGTTGTCATTGGTAAGTGAAGAAAAAGAAATCTACGTTGTTGTTTGTTTGTTGCTGCTTTGTGATTTGGGTGGGGTTTGGGGTAAACAGTCGTGATAGTTATCTACAATTTGTACCTCACAAAATACACCGACGTATAATGTAATGTATATTTGTTTAATGCCCGCTGTTTAATGACTTTTCTTATGCGATGTAATGATATAATTATGATAATTCTTCAACCGTTTAATTTGTTTAGTCATTTTCTCCATGATTACTCCAATACATGCATCATGACCCCTATTTAAAATGTGGGGAAAACTATCAAACCTTTTTTTTATATCCTTTTTATTCTGTTCAAACACACAAGTAAATCAATTAAAATATAATGTATTCCTAAATAAACGATTTATAGACATAGTCCATTATGTTTTAATTTTGTTACTCTTAGATACTGAGAGACCTCGGATCACTTGTCCAAACATGACGTCAAACACCACGACTCCTCTAAGATCAATTGGAATGGTAGCTTGGATGGAACCAACAGTTAGGGAAAATTCAGGCATTTTTAACGTTTCCTTGCTCGAGCCTGCTTCCAATGGAGGAGAGTTTCCAATCGGTGTTTCAAACATCACATACGTAGTAATTGACGCTGCTGGGTTGATGGAATCGTGCACATTTCCCGTCGTTGTAATAGGTTTGTAAAATTTCACAATTTTAGGAGTCAAAATGTAGGGATGTAAACATAGTTAAGACTTTTTCCAAGTTTAAGGCAGTACTTTATTCTACTTATGATGGATAACTTGTTATTGTTCAGAATTTTCTTTAAAAATGAATACAGTGGAAGGAAAGTAGTAGTTTATCTTTACGTAAACTTATACATTTGGAATGCAAGCCCATTCAAAAGAAATTCTTGCATTTCTGATTTAGTCATATTTCTGTGGACTTTATTATAACTCATTTTCTTTGGAGTATAATCGTACTATGTATCATCATCCTCTATTCGCGTAGATAATGAAGACCCAATCATCCAGTGTCCAGAGTCTATGCATGTCACCACGCGACCTGACCTTCCCTCTGCCTTGGTGTCATGGGGTGACCCGACAAGAAGTGATAACTCAGGCAATGTAGATATTGATCAGGCTGGGTCATTTACTAGCGGCAACGAATTCATGATTGGTGCCAACCTCATCACCTACATTGCAACAGATGGAAGTGGGAATTCTAAAAATTGCTCATTTGCTGTAAATGTCACAGGTAATTGTCCTGTTTTCTTTAATTTTTCTAAAATTAACAATTCCACGTTAGGGTATCTGTTGAAATCACAATAGCCTTAACAATTTTTTTAGTTTCTAACATTATATAACTTTAACAAGATCGCAAAGACCTTTGAAAATTTACTTAAGGGCAATCTCCATACTCTATTGTATACCTCATATAAATGATGTTCATGTTACATTATACGTCATCGCAATTTTTGCACAATTCAATGGTGATGACCAAGGCTATTAAAATTAACTTACATTGATTTTAGAAAGGTTTTATACCCAAAGTTTATCAAAACGACACATCTGAAAATACTTATTAGCAGTTGAATGAAATCCTATGAGACATATCTTCTTTCAAATGGACTACTTCGCTGTTTGATCATTTCAGACAATCAAGACCCCATCATCCATAACTGTCCAAGCTCCATAACGACTGTTTCAAGACCGGGTCTCAATGTAACTGAAGTCTCATGGACTCCCCCAAAGGCAACGGATAATTCTGGACCAGTGGAACCAATCTTCCTTGGACCTGGTACTTTTGGTGGGAACTATTCCATTGGGACAGTTGCAGTGACATACATGGTTGAAGATATGTCGGGAAACATAGACATTTGCACTTTCTCCATAACTGTGAGAGGTACGTTGATGGTTTATCTCACATGTTCCTTCGTGACGCATTTGTCCCATCAAACAGCATTTTGTGGAATATTTGCAAATTTGAATTTGATAAAACATGTCCTCTGACGAAAGCTAAATTCTTGATGGAACACTGTGAATTGAAATAAAATTGATTTATTTTGAAGAATGTAGCGACATCTATGAGTCTCCGTCCCGCATGTTAGACGGATCGAATTGAAAATGTATAATCCAAACCGTTAGCATGTAAAGATGAAAAGGTTTCTTATTAAAATGATTCTCGTCAAAGCGTTAACACAAATCTGGATCTTCTTAATTGATGCCACTTTCAATATTTTGATTCCTTTTTTTTTAATGGTGCGGCTTTATAATATTATAATTTGTTGGCACCACCTATAGATTACAACAACGTCAAGGTTATCTGTCCAGAGAATATCGTCATGCCTACCGCTCCCGGCAAAGCGAGTGCGCCTGTCACATGGTCTGCAGCGACCAATCCGATTGGCTGGAGCAATGTCATCATTACATTGGAAGGGTCAATGACAAGTGGAGAAGATTTCCCCATTGGCGAGACCAACCTAACCTACAATGCAGTAGATCCAGATGGATTGAATGATTCTTGTACATTCTTTATCGTCGTCTTTGGTAATTCATTCAATATTTATTTTTCTAAACTCTTGTGTAATGACCGTAACTCGGGCCCTGCACTTACTATACCACAGTTTATGTACCAATTTGTTTAATAAAAGAACGAAAAATAATTCTGTAAAATTATCACTTCTGTTAAGAATTAGCATTTATTATTCTGCTGTAAACGATTATCACCCTGTTATTGAATACCATGCCGATTTGAAATTATTGTTCTTTTCTTGTTATAATTCTTCCATCTAGACGAAGAGAAGCCTAACATTACTTGCCCCGCTCTGGTCAAAGTCACCACTGAAACTAATCTTTCAAATGCCCGAGTCTCCTGGCCAGAACCCATCGCAATGGACAACTCCGGTAATGTAACGGTCTCACTGATCGGCCCAGGATCCAACGGAGGTATCTTCAACATCGGTGATACCGACGTGTCCTATCGCGCGGTTGATGACGAAGGAAATCCAAGCTCGTGTATCGTAACCGTTCGAGTAATTGGTGAGTTTCTCTTCTCTGAGACCTCGAGTTTTATTAACATCTCGTGCACTCAAGTCTTTTAACCATATATCTGTGTTCGTTATATGTCTGTCCGTCTGTTTTCCTATCTTTTATCAAATCTCTATATACATCTATTTGTTGATCTATTATATATATACATATATATAATAATAATAATGGCGCTTTCTTATATAGCGCACATGTCCGTCACACTGTGACGCTCCTGGCGCTGCCTCGATTATTATCCTGGCTTTAGCAAGGTAGCCACTGCGACGCTCTAGCATTTCAAGGATTTAATATAGGATATATGTATATATATATATATCCGTCATTCTTTATTTCCTCCTTGTGTCTCAATCTTTATTTTGGTATCTGATTTGTCCAACATAATACTGACAGTGATGAAAATGTACTCCAAAGCAGGTTGTGTTCTTCCTTTCCACTCTACCTCTCACATTGAAAAAATATAAATGGGCAACATATGTGATTAGAGTAGGCCCAGACTTCAGCTCTTTATTTTGTTTTTTTTTATTAAAATCTGCTCATTCTTAGATGATGAACCACCAGTACTGACCTGCCCCGAAGACATCTCAACAACCACTCAAACTGGGTCATCTAGATCAGAGGTAGTCACATGGACTAAACCTCCAGGAAGAGACAACTCTGGAACGGTAACAGTTTCACAGATCGGGACTGTACAAAATGGAGGAAATTTCAACATTGGGATCACCAATATCTCTTACCAAGCTGTTGATGACTCGGGAAATAATAATTCATGTGTGTTCTCCATACTAGTGGAGGGTGAGCAACAGCATTTTCATATTTCACACTCATCGATTAACACATTAATGATAATTTAATGCTCATGAGCTCATGTTTTGGAAAATTGTTCATGACAGTTACAACTTCATTCAAAACTATAGGTCATTGGCGACACCACTAACGCCACTGGAATGCATCTGCAGGGAAGAAAAAAATTGCCCCTGGTGATATTTATATCCTAATCCCTATGATTCTAATACCAAAGTTAGGACAGTTCAGCTTGCAAGAGGGTATGAGCATGAATTGCTCGGAGACCACAGACATGAATAATTGCATTAACCTCCACCCCCCCCCCTCTCTCTCTCTCTCTCTTATAGATGATGAACCTCCGACATTAGAGTGTCCCGAGCCTCAGTCGGCATTCACTCAGCCAGGCTCTAATAGGACACTGGTCACATGGAGCAAGGCGAACGCTACAGACAACTCTGGAACTGTGACTGTTACACTCATTGGACCTGGGTCTAACGGTGGACCTTTCAGCATCGGCACGACCAATGTAACCTATCTAGCAATGGATGATGCTGACAATAATGATACGTGTACTTTCACCATTACCATTGAAGGTTTGTGATGAGATTATGTCTTCCTACTAAAAAAAATACTAATTGTTCATGGATATCAAACGAGATGGATTGTAACACACTAGGAAAATGAGATGAATCATTTGCCTCTTGGAAAGAGGCACATGATTGCTTTTTGTAAAAACTTTCTACATAGTGTGCATGCTAAAATTACAAGATTACAAATCACTGGTTAATGCATGAAAAGTAATATCGTTGTAAAGCAAAGAAGCAAGTCTATTCGTTTATGCAGCGATTCCTTGTACTATTTGTGTTCCACTGTACTTTCACTGTTTGGACAACATTCTGCATCAGATATAGAAGTGGACTACACTCCCCTTTCTTCGAACTTTGTTCATTCATAGATGATGAACCACCAGTTGTGAACTGCCCCAGCAAGATATCATCAACCACCCAAATAGGATCACCTTCATCGGGTCCGATCACATGGGAAGAACCCACAGCAACAGATAACTCCGGATCAGCGACAGTTTCAATGGTTGGGACAGGTACTCACACGAATGGAGGAAACTTCGGCATCGGTATGACCAACATCACGTACCTGGCGGTCGATGGTTCGGAAAACATACACATGTGTTCATTCATCATCCAAATACAGGGTATGTTACCATTTTCTCTTCGTAATATTGAATTTTACTCTTCGTAAAATAGAATTTTACAATGCCTCAAAACGTACCTATTCACACAAATGTGTAAATACCGACTCCATATTAAGATGAGCATGCATCTTGGAATATTTCCAACAGAAATATGTTCCCAAATAATCATCATGATCAATTTCATTTTTTTAACTTGTAATTTGAAATGCAGGGGTACTCTTTGGACTACAGTTACCATACTACTCTTCGATGTATCTAATGGGTTTTATCAGGGGGAAAACTTGCGACACCTTATCCATGGTTTTATTGTATAGTCAGATGAGTTAGTATCAGTAGGAAAATTTATATGTCAAGGTCTTTACAGCTCTTTTAAATAATAAGACATCTGACAAGACTGGCACTAAATTCAAAGGCATCTCCTAGATGGAAATGTGTCTGTATTTTACAAACTTATATTTCTTTAAGGAGGAGTTATAAAGAGACAAAATTCGATTCTTCTTTGTCATGTTCTTAATCAACAGACGATGAGTCTCCGGCATTGGCTTGTCCTGGAGCTCTGTCAGCAACTGCTAAGCAAGAAACCGGTTTAGCTACAGTTTCATGGATGGAGCCTGATGCTACAGATAACTCTGGAAATGTAACAGTTTCACTAACTGGAACTGGATCTAACGGAGGAAACTTTAGTATCGGAATGACCAACCTTACGTACCACGCGGTAGATGATGCTGGAAACATGAAGTCGTGTGTTTTCTCAATATCAGTAGAAGGTATGGCTCAGAATTTTTCTTGTAAAATGATGAAGCTTTTGTTTACGTAACGCTTTCTCTAAGGTCTTCAGTTCAGCCAGGATATTTGTTAAAGCATAATCAGCCCTTTTCTTCCTCCCCCATGCCTTGTCCATGCAGAGTTTGCTCAATATTGTATTCTAAATCTAGAATGTCAGGATATTTTTGAGGACTTTACGGATGTGCACTTAGTACTCAATTTATTGTAACCGTTCGTAAGTTATTGTCAACATCGAGCAATATGGCCTTGAGTGAACGAGGTTTTACACAGGTGATCGTTAGATTTCAGTATTTAAACCAAGAAACAAATATATCTAATTGAAAACACTTCAATACTTGAAAAAAAACGGAAATGTTCTCAGGGGTGCTATTTGTCACTGGAAAAGAGGTCGATTGCGAGGTGTGCATCGATTAATTCCCAATTACTAAGTCCCTCGGATAGGAAAAAGGGTATAGATGACTTGGACTTTAAAAGTATGTATTTGCTACCATCACACTGGGCTTATGAATGCAAATCTCCACCTTTAATAAAATATATTATTCATCTTTCTACTAGATCCGTCAAGCTGTATATCAGATCCTTGCCGTAATGGAGGAACGTGTAGGGACTTCTCTGGGTACTTCGTCTGTCGCTGTCCTCCTGGTTTCCAAGGAGAGACATGCCAACAAGGTAAGTTGGAGTTAAGGTAGATGAAAACTGGAAGAACACACGCTGCAAATTTATGAGAGCAATAGCAACGCTCATATTTTGTATTTATAGTGCTCATACCAACTACAACACGCGTGATAACGACTCTCTTCCATATTTCAAATAATCAGTGGATTCTTAATATAGCTAGGCAATGATTACGATTCTAATAACTTTTAAGAAAGGCATTTATACTAGGAACCAATTTACTGCACTTGGGTCGAGAGTAGTAGATGCTCCACACTAATTCAATTGAAAATCGTCTTGTATTTATAAGTTAGTGTACATTTATTTATGTTGACCTAACATGGTGTATATTTCCCACTCACATACAATTTTACGACTTTTCCCTTTTTTTTTTCTTCCAAAGCGACGGTTAGCTGTGAATCAAGATCTGACGTATGTGACGCGACAGAACAATGTATTGATTCTTTCTGCCAATGTCGCCCGAATTTCATCAGAATTAATGGAGATTGTATCCGTAAGTATAATTATCGAGTAGTCAACAACTATAGTCTTCTAAGTGACATTCTCTCATTAAAGTGTCTTTGAGTAATAAAATTGCCTAATCGCTATGTGAATTAAGATTTTTGTAACCATGTCAATTCAGTAAACAAGTCTGTTAGAAAAACAATTATCAATTATTTGTAACAGGATAGGCATAAAGAACTGCTCAAAACATACGATCATGGCAATTTAAAGTATGATTTAATCGGTATAGAGCACATGACATATCACATGACCAAAGATGATCAGCCAAAAACACAGTGTCTTGTCTTCAAGATGCAATTTCTCGATGAAGTCGTGAGCTTTGTGCAACCCAATCCTTAATCTTGAAATAATTTGTTTTCTTTCAATATTTGATCGTAACCACCACCATCAGGCAATAACAGGCACCGCTTGACACTGACAGTCACCTCCCTTCTAGGCACAACCCTTGACTATGTAGACAACTATGCTGATCCGTCGTCGGTTGAATTTCAGAGCATCGCCGAGGATTTTAGAGGAGTGGTTAGTATTATTATGGTCATCATTTAGAATACTTGTAATAAGATACATCAAAGAGGTTTCTTCTTGCTTTTTTCGTACTATAGCCTGAGGTAGGAAACAATGTTTTGTACAATGATGCCGTAGATGGGATATCTAATTTCATCATAGCTTATTCAAGGGTGCACCGTCCATATTCTAATGATTGTGAAATTAAAATAGAGTTCATCTAGTTAAGCAAAAGATATGCACGTTTAGTGAGTTCTTATCCTGTCAAAGGATTTAAACGATGTTCATACGATATGTAATTTATAAACCAGTGGCAAATAGTCTCGAAAAATCAACTCAAAAGAAATTCCAACATCCTTTTGCATATCCAAAAGAAATCTTTTTTGGATTTATACGCAATACGTCACAGGTAATGGACTAGACTGCTAAAATTGCTCTGGGTTGATTTTCAAAAGTCTTTACATTCGTATTTTATGAAGGGTCAAAATAGCCCGCGTTATTTAGTTTCAATTTGTTTTCTTACTATGGTCAGATTCTGTCCATCATATCGTTAATCAACGATCTCACCGTCGTTCGACTAGAACCTGGAAGTGTCATCTTTACTTTTGACGGCTTCGTCAACACTTCCACAGAAGCGTCAGCAGTATTATCAGCTTTGCAGAACGCAATCGGACCGGGATCATCTTCTACAAACGACCTTATCCTGTCTCCAAACACAGTTCCACAAATTTCAGGTTTGAGAATAATAGTGAATTATGGTGTAGTCTTATTTACCTATTTACCAGGGATAGCCCAATGAGTATTGATACTGCTCTCCCTGAGGGACCTACTCTTTTTTATAATAATTATTCTCAACGTTCGAGAGGAACGACTGTGATTATCCATGAATGAACGAGGACTCCTGCATTAAGTTTGGGTAGTACATTAGCGCATCTGAAATTCAAGACAAGAATGAAGTAACAACAGATGCATAATGTTGTACAATATCCAATTAATATCCGTCATACTTTGGATACCGGTATCCATTAATAAATCGAAATATTTTGTCCTCTCTTGTCACATTCTAAATTCTAAATTTCAAATTTGCTTTCTTATTATATGATACAGGAATACCTAATTTCTTGTATTTTCATGTTCATATACTACAAACGTATATTATAATCAGTATGAAATTCAGACGTTGTTAAAACAACACCCTGGGAATGTTTTTCTCTTATTTAAAACAAAAATCACAGATTTTGATGAATGTACTAATCCCACGACCAATGACTGCTCACCAAATGCCTTCTGTACAAACGTTGTTGGATCTTATGAATGTACATGCTATGCCAGTTATTCTGATGGGTCCAGTCTGCAAATTGGCAGCGGCAGAACATGCGGTAAGTATTGTAATTTCAAAACCCCCTCGTCCCAAAAAGAGAAGACATTAAAGAAAATCATAATCATTACACGTTACTGATTAAGTGATTATTAACGTGGTTTCAATGGAACACTTTTGTTGAGGATGGGGGAGACTTTTTCCAGATTACCTTTCAAATTTTTGATTACAGGAGAATAAATTTTTCACATTAGGTTTTAACTTTGATAAATGATTACAATTTTCCTTATATTACTTTGTTACACTTAATGCATTCATACCGTTTATATGTTTTGTTTAACCTTTACTGCGTAGAATAACCCGTTAGTTGAAATATTTGTTTTTGTTTTGCTTATATTATAATATTTATTAACAAAAGATGATTATTTTTCTTTCGTTTAGTCTTTAAACGAGGTCTTCTAATCGGTATAATATGCAGCGTCGTGGGGTTCTTTCTCATCGTCGTGTTCTGTGGTGCTCTGTGCTGCTGGTGTGCTAGACGTCACTATGTAAGCACACTATTTTACATATTATACATTTGATTAACGGGGGGGGGGCTATTCCATCAAATTTGTTGGATTGGGCATTTGGATTTGTTATTCTTTGCCAACATTTGAGCTTACCCCTTATAGTTAAGTATGAGGCACTGACTGATAAATATACTGTACGTGTGTTATATACATTTTAAAGATTATTTTCATAAACACATAAACTGTAAAGAATGTTTCTTTGGCCACCTTTTCGTTTCTGGTAGAAATCAATAGGTGTTCTTTATTTTCATTTTATATTTATGATAAACTTAATATAAAAGTATGTAATACCATTTAGCTTCATGTAGACGGACGTGTGATTGCTTTTTCTCTCAGTTATTTACTATTGACTTGACGGTTCTTCATTGGTCATTGTTTCTAATCTTAGCCTATCCACGCTGGTCAAAAATCTAATGACGTTGAATCACACCGGCCCAATCGGCCCCACTCAAACAGCGGCACCCGATCTATAGGACCTGTCTTATTTCACCCCGACCACTCAAAGTCCTCAGGAAAAAACCCAGCCCCTCGTTTTATTGGAAACAACATGAAAATGACCCATGCCCATAAAGGCCGCCGATCCGCTAGCTTACACCCTTCTACCGATCGTAAAACATCATCACATGCAAGGCGACACCATTCTTATGTTCCTACCAGATACTCCACGAGCCGAAGTGACTTCATAAGACCGCACGTGGTAACCGGAAGTGAACCTATAGTAAGTCAAATCGAAAATCTGTTAGTACATCAATTTAACACTACTTTACATTGTGTATCTACTGAACCCTATAAAGATTTCGTTACCTTCTGAATTATATTTAATGTATGGTGATAATATATTCAATTTGAAGTAATACGTAATACAATTTGCCAAAGTCCTTGCCCGGCCTATAATATTCCTATGAAGTTCCAGGCAACGATTATTGTATTGCCTATTTTAATAGTCCATCCTCTATTCTTTGTCCCCTGATCGCTCAAAAAAAAAAATCAGTAGACAGTGGTATTAAGGTTGTTGCAGACCTTCTGCCACAATATACATGACAGCGTTTCATCGTCCTAAATATGATCATAGTTTGAGATTCTCGAACGATGTTGTGCTTTCAAGATCATGGTTATTGTAGCATTGGTAACGTTTTTCTCAATATCTCACTTTCCCTTCCATTGATAGGTGCAACAAGGGAAGTCCGGATCGATGTACCAAGCAAGATTTATTCCCTGAAAAAATAGAGATGATAAACCACTTGAAGGTTATGCCGACATCTTTGATATGGAGACAATCACTCGAATCAACGACGTGAAATCTTGCTTTTGATGAGCTTTTAGAGCATGCTGTACTGATTAGCCGCCCAAAAAACATAACATGTGGGAGTGAAACGTCAATAAGAGAAGATGCGATCACTTTAGTAGACTTTATTTATCACAGTTTAAAGGAAATATAATCTTGGTAGCGATTTGATCTATATGACAGCAGTAATTTGAGAGAAACACATAAATGATTTTAAAAGGTTATATTCTTTAAAATTGAGATAACCATGCATATGGACATTTTCAAATTGGCGAGTTGATAACCTCACTGTGACCTGATTATTGGTGGACAACTTTCCCACTTGATCTTAGACACCAAATGAAAGAAGAAATCCAACACATTTCTCTCCCTGATATATCCTGATCAGGATAAAGGAGTGTGGAGAAAAATGAAATTTCACGAAATTTTAGTGTTAAACATGGGAAAGTTGTTCCCAATTCGTAACAGTCGAATGGCTAACTGGTCAATATGAGTTTCCCATAGATCTCCTGATTTCATGCAGATTTCATTATTCATTACTGTCGTATTGTTGTTGTTTTTTGTAATTGAAATCAAATTTTCTGCCTCAAATTTTTTATTTTATTTGTTATTTATTTGCTTTCAAAAACTGTACAGCTTGTTACAAATAATGGATAGCCCTTAAATCTTGTTCTTGAACTTTAGTTCAATGAAAAAAAAAAACAAGACGACAAATAGTAGCAGGTGAATATGGATGGATGTATATGTATATTAAGCATGCATGCAGTTCATTGGACCAACTTTAAGGCAACTGAATTTCTCAAAGAGAATATAAAATATTAAATATTTCCATATACAGGTCACCACAGGGTGAAGAACACAAGCATTTTTTCACCATGTGAAAATACCTTGTTAGTACTTCCCATGCTTGGGGTCAAACACCGTGTCATAATTTAGTGTATCACTATATGACACGGTGTGATATATAGTGTCACACTATATGAAACAGTGTGATGTATAATGCCACACTATATGACACGGTGTGATATATAGTGTCACACTATTATGACACACTTTGATAAGCAGTGTATGACATAGTGTGATTCAAAGTGTCGCAAAGTATAACACACTTTGACCACTGAATGGATCACAAGATTGTACCCTATGTATCCCGGTGTAAACAGAGTTCACAAGTCTAATAAAATCCAGTTGTAAAGAAGTATCAAGGACGTATATTCTGATGTTACAGATATCGCGAGAGAAGTTCGAATTCGACTAATTGAGGGTCCATGTACCTATCTAGGCATTCATATATATCAAAAATAAATATAAAGCTTTGAATAGAAATCAAGAATGATTTTTTGAAAACTTTATGAGAATGAATAGAGAATCATAAAGAAGAAAAGAGAAAGAGAAAAATAAAATGGATTAAAAATGGAGAGAACGAGAGAGGGTCAGAGAGAAAGAGGGATCAGGAGGGGGTGGGTAGAAGGAGAAAGTGGAGCTGTGTAGTATAACTTTGATTAAATGTGTCATTTGATATGTGTGTCATTCTGCTTCGTGCTATATATAGAACCTCCAACTTGGAAATAATTTCTCTCGATGTTTAAAAAATGAATTGAGAAATAAACAATCACTCCTTTAAATAGCGCTCTCCTCTCAGGTATTACTCACACATTGCGGGTGCCGCGAAACCAAAATGGTATTGCCTGTCATCTATGTAGAAGAATCGTCACACCACAACAGCTTTACAAATAAATTAACCTAAACTTGAGCAATCGTAGATCATCGCCTAACTATATGTACTATATTTTGCCTTAAATTTGAATTGGTATGTAATTTACATATAATAAAGAAAGGAATCATTTAAATACATACAAGTGAGTTATTATCAAATTATATAGATATGTAATCAAGGAAGAAGTTTACTGAAATTACTAGACAATAAAATAACTTTATTGTTAAAGTTGAAGTGCATGTAAATGTGCTAATGTAGGTTTGAATTAAGCAATCTAGAAATTAGAATCGAGTACAATTCTCGTCTAAACTGGAATATATTATTCTTACTTTATCATACTCGTGTTTAAATGTATTTATATCGGTCAGTAAGAAAATCAACTATATACCCAGAAGAAACATGAAAAAGGTTTCATCATTACTATAAATAATTCATTTATACAAAGGAAATGTTTAGTTTAGAATGTCAAACTCTTTCGCTATTTGATTGATGTTGAAGGTTTTATTTGACTTCTCACGAATATTTTATTTCACTTCCTATCGAACTAATTTATCCCTTACAAACTATCTTGTTAAGTGCATATTTAGACATCTATATTGAGTTATGTATTTCCAGTTTCGTTATGTCGCCATTGCAGATGTTGAATACTCATCAAATAGTTTCTTATGTCCAGTATCTAGATCCCTTTATTTACATTGTCCCAGTTTACTGCAGATGCGTATTTAAGTTTGTATTAAACACGATTGCAACTACTATCGGAAATCAAATAAAAGGAAATTGAATACCCTGTTTATTGTATATCCCATAGAAATCATATTCGGATTACGCAGTGCGGTTTTGCAATGTTCGCAAAATTTCGCAAATAAACTGGTCTTCGATTAATTTTTTCTAAAGTAAAAGAAAAATCAAGATAATGCTAGATCTTGACTGGTGATTCATTACGACCAGGCAGAAGCCATGGTTAATACAGAGTAAAAAGTTGTATGTTGTGCTCTGATAAGTGTAGACGTTTGGACTATCTTTTACAAGAGAAAAATAAAACAGCCTTTGCAATATATGAAACGGTAACAATTGTGTTGTCAAGTTCATTTAGGAGTTACATGTATGTGTATAATGATTGCAATTCAACTAAAAGAAAGCGAAATATATGGCCACTTTATTAACAATCACATTTAAGATAATTTATTGCACAAAACATCTGCACTAAGAGTTGGAGGGAAGAATATACAGCGCATAGGAAATATGATACATGAAAGCAACATGCTTTAATAGAACATTTTCTTAATACATTGGCGATTGCTAGTTACATTAAATAAAGATGTCTCAAGTTGCTTAACGTCGCCAAAACGTTAGTTAATAGTTCATTGGTGGTGATTCAAATTCAAGATTAACTGATTCCCTCTGCAATCACTGTAGTGACCTATTAATTTCATGAGGAAATATAACTTACTTACCTAAGATGCTTCCTAAAATGTGGTTTACTCAGCAATACTTTTTTTTATATTTATAGGACTAGGACTTATAGGAGTAGAATGTAAAATAAAATAGCCTTGATATAAACATTTATGATAAAAGAATTAACATAGTATTCAATAACTTTCCTGCAAATTCGTAAACTTAACAGAAACTAGTCCATCGATTCTAAACATAGCGGAGGCTTGTGCGACCACAGTATTTATACATAAATCCTTATCTCTCTTATGTGAAGGTGACATGACTGCAGTTCTTCAATCTAGCAGATAAGTGAAGCCTATAGGTCGAGGAAGACGTGATTTCATCCTAGGCTTAGGAGGGAACAAACCTCCGGACAAAAAAAAAAAGTTTGGATTAGAGAGCTTATAGAGGGCCGTCGGGATTCCCAAAAGTCATATTCAGGGGGGGGGGGGTTACTGTCGGGAAAAAAATATGTTCCTCTCCCATCCCCCCCCCCCCGGGCAACTTTGGACCTGCCCCAATACGGAACTCAGGCAGATGTGTTGCATGCATTTAATCCTGACCATTTGAAATATAATGTATAATATCAGGCATCAGTGGCGTAACTACGATGGAAGGGGTGAGGGGTGGAGGGGGTGCAGGTTTGAAGAGAACCGAGATTAGTGCTGTTCGCAGGACATTAATGAGTTTGTAATTATTCACGTCATTGTAGTCATGAAATAGAAATTGTAGGAATCAACGCGTTGACCTCATATCGTGTATTATGTAGCTCAACGATAATCTCTTAAAAAGGTCCAAAGAGCGAAGGCACATTCACATTCAGGAAAACATAAATCAAGACAATAAAGGCTTCATTTACAAATTAAATATCAAGACGGGATCAAAACAACTTTTCATTTTTCTTTCGAGTTGGCTATTGTCTTCTCGTCTTATTTTCATCTGGGCTAAGCTGTTCCAAACAATAATCGTTTTTGGTAACCGTCGGCGAACATGCCGATGCTAAAGATATCGAACACCAACAACAAATCAAACATCTTTCGGTCATGCGCACAAGAGTTTTCAAACTTTCTCCCACGGAGATTTACTTTCGTGAACCATGTGACCTTCTTCGTTTGAGCGTGTTTCGCTGACGATATCGCTGGATCATCTGACCAAGTTCTTTGATGCCTTCAAGAAGCCCCTCGCCGTTGGTGGCGCTTGCAGCTTGCAGATACCATGGGTTTGTATACACCGAGTGAAGCTCCATCTTCTCCAATACTTGATAGATATCACATGCACCTAGAAAATCGAAAATCGAACATTTTGAGAAATAATCAAATTAATTTGTTATAACGGCGTCTTTCAAGTGGTGATATTTATATGGAAAAATTAAAGATAATAACAGTAAGAAATCAATAGAACCCAGATGAGGGGAGTGTGACTCGCATTCACTCACATTGCATAGCATACATACAGAAAAAGACATTATAAAACTTCACATACTTTATTATAGACACTGAGTTGTGACTATGCATTCTGTGACTTGCTCAGAAAATTTGGATAGTCTAATTAGGAATGGGAGTGTAAGGTAAACTTTTTAGAGAGGGAATATCACAAGATGAAGAGGTGTAGACTGTAAACAAGATGAGCAGGAGGCAAGGTGAAGTGAAGGAGAAGGGGACAGAGAGACAGAGAGAGATGGAGAGGCAAAAAAAAAGAATCATTAGAGCGAGAGTGGAGAGAAATAGAGAGAGTGTGAGAGGGAGAGAAAGAGAGAGAAAGAGGGTTAGAAAGAAAGAGAGAGAGAGAAGGGATGGGGAGAGAGGGACAGAAGGAGAGAGAGGAGGGAGGAGCGAAAGATAACTGAAAATATGTGATTATGACTCATCATACATCACTGTAAAATTAATGTCATAGCACAATTATAGCGATTTAATTTTGAATTTGTTCAAGCACATCTGATATGTGACGTATCATGACGTGCGGGAGTAAATGATTTTGTAACTCAATTATCTACGGATACAAAGGGATTAATAGATTGCGCTAAATATTCGACAAAAGTGATAGTCAATATTTCAAACCAAAAAACTCTTCTTTAATCAAAATGAACCATTTGACATGCTCGTGCCTACCAGAGATTTCTTGTTTATTGGCAAAGACAACGACAGGAATTCCTCGGGGTAATCCTTGAAGTTTGAGGACTTTGAAGAGAAAATCTCTGGCATCGCCCATAGAGCCTGGGTCGGCGCTGTCAACCACGAAAGCGATCCCTGCAACGAGAAAGATGAAAGTATATAATATCCATTTGATTACGACCATACACACCACTGAGCTATTACTTTAACGAGATAAATAAAATAGTGATATCAATTTGATAGTGAGCGATCATACCACAGAGCTATTGTGTATCTAAACAAAACATACGTAAAGAAATGAAACGGAAAGCTATTTAAGAGCTTATATTACACAAGCGAAAAGACAGAGTCCTGATAAATGGTAATTAGCAGAAAAGAAAGTTAGCGTCCATGTGACAGCAGGGTGACACATCTGCCGGGGTATAATAAGAAACAGAGTGACAAATTACAGACGCTTAACATGGGCTTTTTCAAAGACGTAATCAATCTGAAATCTACTGTGGAATCACCCTTCAAGTGTGGCTTATCTAGATATTGATAACGCGATGTGGGGGGGGGGTGGAATTCTTTCCTGGTCGGGGGCGAACGAATCTTGGTAGTCTCACATGCCCTAGATCCACTTTGATTTTTTTTCTGCGCCTTCAAAATGGGGGTGGAGGGCTTATACCAGCTCGACAAGAACAAAAAAAAGACAACTTAACGCAATTTCAATGTCCTTGCATGTCTATCACCTTTTGAAACAAATTCCGATGATCATTCGAACATGATTTCTGAAAAATTCTGCCCTTGAGTTGATTTCTCTAAAGTAGTTACAATCGTTTTCAATATGTATTATTTTCTTGTTGAAATTTGAAGTGATCAAACCTTCTATAAACTAACTATCAATTATTCAACCGTCGATGACCAAGGATATACAAGCTCATCTACAAGCCCACGTGTTGTATTATTGAAGGGGAAGCCAACCCTGGTATTAAGTTGGTTTTAATAGAAGCAGAAAAAATAAAAGGAACGGGTCATTGAAAGTTTGAGCAAATTCAGATTGAAACTAAGAAAGTTTAAAAAGTTGCGATCAATTAAACACACATTAGCAACTCTGTGACATATCTTGCGAGATCCCATCCCTCTTGCCCTGTACTGATGTATATATTCCCATAAGGAATTGTCAATCATACATTCGCCCTAACGATAAATATTGCAATTTTTTATACAACCCATGTATAAAACAAACCTATTACGTCATCAAAAACTAAGAAAACGAAAGTTTATGATTTTTTTCATGTACAGAGCAAAATGAAGAGGAGCTCGCAAAATAGGCAGCTTAATATCAGGGTGGACTTTCCCATTAAGGGTTTACTTGATGTTGAGAACAGAACATTAACACGAACACAATAGACCGATACTATATTCTTTACATAAAAAATGTCTTCTTCCTTCTCATGTCGTTCCTTATCATTATTTGATGCCTGAAAATACACAAACTATGACGACTTGCATGGTCCTGTAAATTAGGAACAGGAAATTAATTGTTATGCATGCCCATTAATTTACACCGGACAATATTACAACATGCAATGTTTCCAATCACTCTTCATTAGGATTACATGGCTATATCGAAGCAGGTGTTAATGATTATGTACAGTCATTTACGTCACAGAGACTGTGAATTGTCCTACATGTTTCGAATGAAATGTGTTTAATGAAAATAAGGACCAGATGAGACAGATGTACAGCATTATTAGTCTCGATCAGTCCATCAAACTCAAGGGAAACCGCGTGGGGTTTGATGAAAGAAAGATACGAGGAATTTCAAGTTAATCAACTTTTTCCGCATCGCATTACAAGAACAATAAGCGAGGATAACTTTTTTTTTTAACGAGTTAAAAATGCCATTCAAAACGGAACGAGCATTAAAGGTTATTTCTGAGTAATATTACTAAATGTTTGTCCCTGAGTATAAGGTATATACCCCCGCCGCCCCCCCCCCAAAAAAAAGGTAACACTGGTCCATCCTCTCTCCCTCTCTCTCTCTCTCTCCTCTCTCTCCTCCCCCCTCTCTCTCTCTCTCTCTCCCTCCCTTTCTCTCTCTCTCCCTCTCTCTTTACTCCATTTTTTTTCTATCGATCGGACATAAGGTCGTGCTTGAAATAAATTTAGCAAGGCCTCTTCAACTCAGCAGTTTCACAAAGAGACTAAAATATTGTATGAGTCAGCACATACAAAATATATATTCTGATTACAAGTAAGTGATAGAAATTAAAATATTAATTTAGAATAACTAATCTGTAATGTTTTGGTTTCTATCCAAAATTAATGTGCACACTTGTTTAGTCGGAAGCGGTGCTCGCCATGGCCAGTAGTAAGTCGTCCATTGTTTCATCATCATCATCATCATGATCAAGCATTTCCTCTACTAGAACTGGCCTACAGGTGTAACAATTATGTTTTTCATGGCTATGACAACATATCTAGTCACGGTGTTCAGGGCATCAAGATAACCAAGAAAAACAAACCCAAGTTTGATATAAGCAGGGATATGAGAGTTACCCTGATATAAGTCATGTAGATCCCCCTGATGGAAACAATCATCATCCATGACTATGATGATGAGAATAAGCTGCCACACGACATGAAGTTACTTTTTGGAGGATTATTTTATTATATTGCTGTGGTCTAATCTAAATCCGAATAATAATTATGACTGACTGTGTTCCACAAAACGGCAAAATAATGCCCTCATGATTATTATTTTGTCTTAAGTTTCAAACTAGTGCATGTTTCCCTTTAAGTACATTATAACGAGGCCAGCATGCTGTCTGAATATCGAGGCATATCGGAAAAGTATACGCTGGAAAAGGGCTAGGCGGGAATTCCGCCATAATGCCAAGCGAGGGTGAAAGTATGCGTAAAGAAAAGTTTCCAAATCCCCATGAAAATCATGATGCCTGACATTAAATTCACATACAATCGGTCTGCTTTCTCGATAATTCTGTCTCATTCAAACCAATGCGGAGTTGAAGAGGCACGCACCCTCGAATAACATGCTTAAACACAATCTGGCATGCTTGTCAGAGGTTTTTGGACTTGCGCGCCCCGACTTCATTTACTTTATAATCATGTGCAAAATGCTACAGACCTTTCTGTATTTCCTGTTGTCTGAAAAGAATAGTGATCGCTAATTATAAACCAGCAAATAGGGGATGGGGCATGGTCCTTCTCCTCGTCTCAGTTTTGTTTTCATAGCAAATATAACTATACCACGCAAGTGTAGTTTATGTTTATTTCTATGCATTTGAATAAATGGTCAAATAAATGCGTTTTATTCCATGATCAATTAATTTAATGGAAATTAATTAAACTGAATTAAATAAATTGATTAAATTTGAATGAGTGAAGAGAAAATATTTACTCATTCTCTTTTATACCCTTGATGCTGCACATGGACCCTCTCCCTCTAATGAGATTCATATTTAGTACAATAACAAACAAATAAATATTTTAAAAAAAAATGTTTTTAAAAAGTTTTAAAAAACCAACGAACGAACAAACGAAAAACGGAAAAAACAATACTTGGACAAGTATTGCATACCTTCAGCTTCGTGGTGATGATGCCAATCACGTGTGCGTAGTTTAGGCCAGTCTCCCAGATCAAGCATAGTGAAAGTGGAGCCAGCTATAGGTGTAAAGGTCTCAGAGTTATAGCCCAAAGTAGGTGTGGTGAAAATGTGCTCTTTCAACATCAGCCGGTAAAGAATGGTCGTCTTTCCTGTATGCAGGATCAAAAAGACAGCATCAAGAATATGTTGGTATCTAGGAAGATTTATTTAAATTATTATTATGCATTCACATGATTTCCATTTTTTTGTAATTGTTAAGCCTGTTATAATTATAATTGACATCAAGTTTTGATTACGCCTTATTAGCTGCAATTTTGAGGTCAATTATTCAAACCATATCCAACTAAGTCCATTTTAGATTAAATACATGAACAACAATTGAACGACTGTTAAAGCAACAAGGGGCAAAACGGTTGTTACCTCTCCCGTCAAGAGCTAACATCCTTTGCAATGATTATAAAGTTATCAGTTTTTTGTAAAAATTATTTCAATTCCAAGAATCAACGAATCTCTCATATTGAAAAGCCATGCTTATGATTACCATTTAAATTATGCTGATAAATATTTGACTATTATAAAATATATTATTTTAATGTTGTAGTACTGATATTGCCACTGCTATAGAAAGAGCAAAAATATTCGCCTTGTGTTTTGTTTTATGGGCATCAAGTTCCTTACTGTAATTTATAAAAGTAATGAGAAAGATACAGATTTTAAATCCAAGACCCGAATTCTACTAAATTTTAAACCCGACGATGGGTTAAGTCTTTTATTTACAATCTGACCAACAGAGGAATTTAGGCCGAGGTCTAAGTTTTCCTTCCTTAAAGGTAAAGACCAGTTATGGTCATGCGATTGCATTGTGAAAGAAACGATGTGGAATCGATCAGAAAAGGTTGATCATCTAGCATCTAGCACCTAGAAATTTGGCCCATTCTTCGTAAAGTTACAAGCACTATACACAGAAAGATGTATATGGGACTACCCTATATCTCTCACAGACCATGAGAGAAACAAATTTACCAAATATATGAATTAGTAGGCAGTTTCCCGGCAA
>BEXV01001323.1:79514-92694 GCA_003118195.1 Hemicentrotus pulcherrimus
GGGTAGTCCCATATACATCTTTCTGTGTATAGTGCTTGTAACTTTACGAAGAATGGGCCAAATTTCTTATCATTTTGATGATTCCAGAACCTTGCAGATGCTAGGTGCTAGATGATCAACCTTTTCTGATCGATTCCACAACATTTCTTTCACAATGCAATCGCATGACCATAAGTGGTCTTTACCTTTAAATGTGGGATTCATGGCCCTACGTGTTATCCATGTCTGTGATATGGTTTAATATTGAAGTCCTAAAAAAATTGCACTTCAAAATGATCATGAGGCACCTCAAAAAAGTAAAAATCTTTGAGTGACAGGTTTTACCATACTCATTTCCCCCAATAGACTGAAGTGTTATGAAAATTGTTAGAAAAACTAAATTTTTAATTTCATTTTCGATCATAAATATCTTGATAATCAGACAGGCGATCAGATTGTAAAAGTCATGGGTACTGACTGACCTAAAGATTTATAATTATCATTGCAGCATGAGCAAAATCCAGGATTTTGTTTCAGAATCTGAGACAAAGTTACCGGATCCCTTGAAGAGATTCTACTTACCATTAGTAACGTCTAGTCCTCTCCCAGGATCAAAGCAAGCTCTACCCTATTTCTCACAAGGAAGCATCCAGAGCTATTATTTCTCCTACACTTTTGTTTATCTTGATCATTTATCCTTTTTGGAGCTGGGTTTCTTCTCCTTCGTAGGTGTTGCATGAGTTTTCTTTTTCGGAGATGCTGTTTTGGGGGGTTTCTGGTCATTTGTAGGTGATGCAGGCAATTTCTTTGTTGGAGATGCTGTTTCTTTGGGTTTCTGGACCTTTGCTGCTGATGTAGGAGTTTTGGCAGTCTTGTCTTTTGTGGGTGATTCAGTTTTGCCTTTCTTCTTTTTTTTTGCCTCACCCTCTGTAACAAGATTTGTCATTTCCTTCTGCAAAACAAGAAAGAAAAAATAAGACATCTAACAAAAGGGAATAATTTCTTACAGGAATGATTTAAATATATTGTCATAAAAACAATAACAAGTACATTCACCATGCAGATATCCTTCCCAGGGGATGTTCAAAGTGAATACAATAACTTCAATATCCTCAATTGTAGCCCCACTGCCCTACCAGGTACCAGTGTACTTTAACCGAGTGACAATGGAAAATGCAGATTAATGTCTTGCAAAGGACATTAGTACCGCCATGGGACTTGAACTGCGAACCATGTGATCCACATTCTGGTGACGCATCCACTACAGAATATCCTACCTCTTTTCAATAGAATATAGGCTAACTGGTGAACTTTAATCAACCCTGAGTAATGATGATGGAGAATATGAAGAAGTGAAAATATGATACATTTACCTCTAAGCAATATTCCAATTGTATGAAATTGAATGACTTCAGAGTTCACTGAAGTAAATTAATTAAAAGGTCCATGGAGGAAAGTAGAAACCATATCCTTTTAAAGTATATTTTAGTTAAATAAGAATCAGAGAATGAGCTTGGTGATACAGATACATTTGCACTTCCAGATCTATGAGATATGATCTGGGTACTGATATTTTAGACCCTCTAGTTTATCATTTAATTGCTAAATCATGTCCACCTTTTATTGATTATGACTTCAAAATGTGTTCGCCTGCATAACATGAATGAAAAACAATGTCTTCTGTACACTAAATCGCTCATAATGTGGAATTCACCAGCCCTAATTTATCAGTTCTCTTGCCAGTTTTTAATAATTTTGGGGCAGTTTATCATAAGACCATATAAGTTTATACCTCCTTACCCTTTCAAACAGGTTCAATTTCTACATGATATACAACAAGCCCGACTTTTGTCAAGATCAATGTCAAATAAGTTGAAACTCACCTTCCAACCAACAAGTCCAGCAAGTTTCTCACAGCCTTCATCGCATGGGCCAATGTAGGCTACATCCCTGCATGCAAGAAAATACATAAATGGAATCCATGAATAGAATGGTGAAAAGATCATAACTCTTTATTTATTTAAAAAAATTCACAATAGGTCTGTTAAGTTGTAAATATGTCAAGTGTAATGTTGCATATTTGCTGCTTTAAACCTATACATGTACACTATCTTGCTAATTAGGAGCAGTAGTCTGGTAACTGAATAATTTGAAGTTTAAAATGAAAAAAAAAATTGTATTTATATTCTCATGCAAGACATTGAGTGATTTCAAGTTGGGTGTTAGTGTTAGTGTTTAGAGCAGTTAAGAGCTCTTTAATCACTGGCAACAACAAAAAGTTTGCTGATGAAATTAAGAGCTCGATACCGATATCAATATCGATAGCTTAACACCACTTTGGAACCGAACTGGAAATCAACATTTGCTTAATCCCTAGGGGCTAGTGTTAGGGAATAGGACATTTGTACCAAATATTTTAACACCGTCCACAAAGATCAGTCCAACAGACGAAAATTTTGCAAAATCAATTACACTAGCTACCGGAAGTTGACGATATTCAGAGGTCAAAGCCTGAACACCAGCTGATTTCCATTTCAGTGTTCAGGACTGGTGTTTGTGTTTATTTAACACTAACACCAGCCCTTAACACTCAACTTGAAATCACTCATTGGCTCTTCCGTCATTCAGTCTCTAAGACTGGATGCATTAAAGCTGTATGTATCCTAGTTTTTAAAATAAACTTGTTATATAAACATTACACCTGAGAGATCATACCTATACTTGTCATCAGAGTCAAAGTCCATACCCGATGAAAAACCAAACATCATCATCATAGGATCAGCCTGAGGAAAGAGATTCACAGATCAACAAAGTGTTGATTTACAGAACTTTGGGATTTCTGATTACTGTAAAGAGTATGTAAAGCTACTTGCATAAAATAAAGATATCATATTGCTTCCCTAGCTAAGCCATAATAATTTAATGTTGTTGTCTGGCAAGGCAAGGCAAGGCTTGATAAACCAGTTTAGCACGAAATCACCTACATTATTATCAAGGTGGATATTGCAGGAATGTTCTGAAGCAAATGTTCCCCCATTCGTATTGCCTTTTATTTGTTCAGTCATAATCACAAAATTTGCTTCTGGTTATACATTTCATCAATTTGTATTTAAATCAAATAATATCAGTTGACCGGGTCTAATTTCTTCATATTGTCTATTATAAAACAGGATCTAAAATGTTAGCAATCCAATTGGTCAAGTGACATCACGTGGGCGTGTATTAGTTCTTCCCATCGTGCAAAACATCTCCCATCAAAAATCGATGACACCTGCTCGCTCGATACCTGCCGATCACGCTTTCGCGTAATTCAGCCAAATTGAGATCTAACTTAGATCTAGATGTACTATCTATTTGTACTCTAAATCTAGACTTTATTGTACGAAAGTATTGCTAACCCCATCTTATAAATCAAATAATGCACTGTTTCGCTCTTGTTTTAGCACAGTTTCTGCGGGCGCGTGTGTTATCACCTATGCGCATTGACTAAACTTTGTGCACTGGCCTTGCGCTAACACACTCGCATCATTTGTATACTGTCACACTGGGCAATACTACAGCCTGTGTCACTACCAAATTGCATTTTAAAATGATAACAGAAAACTAATGTTTTGCTACACAGAATGCATAAGACATGACACAACAGCCAAGAGATACTGCTACCCTGGCAAGGAGGGCAATTAAACTTTCTCACCTTTCCTGTTTTCTCCATGTTGATCAACAATCTAGGAGTTGTCTCTGGCACTCTGATAGAAGAACAAGAATGATTACAAAATGGTTTCATACAATCAATTATCAGTGATCAATATTACTTGTGTTTCTACCATTTTTATATAAATTAAAGCATAAGGAAAATTTGTTGACTTATAAAACTTGATTTATGGGAATATAATACTAATAATAATAGTGGGTTCTTGTATAGCGCTCATGTCAGTCAGATTTGACCCTCCTGGCGCTCCCGATTATTACCCTGGCTTTAGCACGGCTGCCATATAGTACAAGTTAATATAATTGTTTTCAAAAATACTAAAAGGGAGGAAACTTTGAGCTACATCCCAACACAATTTAATCTGATCATTTAAAAAAAAGGAAAGATCAAATATTTTTCCTTGTAATTCCATGAACTGACCTCTCAAACATCTACAAATACACATTTGGTTTAAAGAATAACAGTCTCACACTTAAAACCCAATTTTGTATTGTTGATCATGTATGTATTTTCCTTTTCATTTGTTTAATCAGATGTGTCGACTTACTTGTCAATCAAGGATGCAAATGGCTGGACAACAAGTGAAGTACCCATCACAATAAGGAGATCACATTGTGGAAAGTCCTAGAGGTGGTGAAAGCACATCATACTGAATACATCAATTCCATCATTACTACAATATCTTACGCTGTCAAAAATTATGTTGATGTTAAAACATGATCTCACCAAATCATGATGCAGTTTGTAGTTGAAAATTAAAATTAAAATAGCTACGTTTAAATTGTGCAATCATCCATCCCAGGGGACTTCAAGGTGCCTACAAGTTTTCATGGTTACCCTGACTTAAGCCAAACTGCCCTAATGCAATGACAGCATTCAAGGAATCAGTTTGCATTTACACATCATACAACAACAATTAGGAATCTCTCAAGGTAAAATTAGGGAACCATGAACAAGTGTCATCTGCTAAACCAAGTTTAGCAGTCAGTATTTAGGTTTGTGGACAAGTTTCCATTTGCTTATTCTATATTTCGCAGGATTAAGAACTATTCACTTCAAGATTGGTGTTGCTATCAAAATTGCGTTCTCTGACATCTTTGTGTTGCAGTGTGAAATACAGAGAAGATAAAGGTCATTTGAAGTGCTCATTTACAGAAATATTTCAATCTCTTGCAAAAGATCCAACACACACCTTAGACACCAAAGTGGGAAAGCGAGGAGGAAGAGATTCACCAAAGAACACCACATCTGGAGAAGAAAAATAATGAAGAAATGTGCAATAGCTATTTTCATCCATGATAAAGTCTAAGTGCCTCTGGCAAAGGTAATGTTTTTCTTGAGGTACACAATATGCAATAACTTCCAACTCATTTAAAGACAAGAAAAGAGTGGTCCCGATATCAAGACTCAATGGGAATGAGAATATTCAGTAGTTAACAGGTTAATTTATACAGCATAAGCTTCTATTCTAATGTAAACAACATGATACATTATATATTTGTATAAAGGACTCCTTAATCGATACATAACACAAATGTATCATATCCCTTGTATTACATGTCAATTTAATGGGAAATGTTACAGAAAGTGTCTCTCCATCGGCATATGGCACAAATGTTTCATATCCTAGATGTTGTAGTTTGATGACTTTCTCCTGGTGTATTACCATCGTCTCTGACTCTGAACAATATATTTCATGACTCCTTACCTGGTTTGACAACTCCTTTCTCATTACATTTTGCACATCTAGGAATCAGATCAGCCATGATCTTCTCTATAAGGCAACCAAATCACAACAAATCAATGTCTTTCAACAATGGTAATATATCAACTCTAAATGTCAGGAGTAACCATTGTTTTCATCAGGTCATTGAATTCATTAATGAATATTGTACATGTGCTTTAAGTTTACAGTGTCTGCTGCTTGATTTTGTGTTGTGCATTAGATTAAGAAATAGTTATGATCACATTTTAAGAATAGAGCATCACAAGTGTAAAAATAAGCGCTACGTGTATGTCTGAATTATTTTATCATTATTATTTTTAATATTACTATCATCATCTTCATCATGGCTTTCATAGTATAAGAGTGAACATGTATGAATTCACTGATTTTTGTGTAAATGCATATAACAGATCAAGCCAGGCAATGAATATAAACTGGCCTCCAACAATCATCCTAGCAGAGACACCATCTCTAATATGCAATGAGAGTCCTTGTTACATAGCTTGATTCCAGTATAACACTAGTAAGTCTACATGCTCAGACTTGAATTTGACACTAAAATAACAATTCTATAAAGTCTTGAAAAGAGCCTAACTTGGTCAGTATCTGAATGGACCAGCTATATGAAATGCAGTTAGCATAGTCTCTTAGTTCAGACGCCTTGTTACCCCTTAGAACAGACCAAGTTTGCCAATGCAAATTAGGAAAAGACTATCTATATTTTTTCTGACATTTAAAAAAATTCACTTCACAGAGTTCATTTCAAATTATTAGATTTGACAAGTGCCAATATCATCATAATATTACATCAGGGCCCTGTTTCATAACATTGGTATCAATTACAACTGCTGAAATTCTATTACAAATTAGCCTAGCTATGAAGCAGATGCCACAATTTCAGTAGCTTTTAACAGTTATTGTAACTTGTAATTGATGACAAGTTTTGATGAATCATGGCATAGAGTGATTATGCCTTTATACCTCTCATTGACTCTTCTGTGTACATCTCATTGCAGTTTAAGCAGTGACCTGTATGAAAGGATCCATGAGCCTCCATGATCAGCTCATCAGGCACACCTGCCATCCGATCTAGGCCATCAATATTCTAGGAATATCAGGAACAAAGCAAAAAAACAAGTAAGATGGTATTGTTTTTTGTTTGTTAAATCATATCAGTAGAGAACACAAAGAATATCCAAATCATAATTACCAGGTACATTCGTGTTACAGATAAATAAACAAAAATAAACGTATAATTTATTATAAAACTAAAAGAAATACTAATTCATCTTACATAATTTTTTCCATACATCCAGTACACAGTTTTACTTTTCTGCTTGCAGAGATGCCAGTGGCAATTGTAGCTAGTTTGCGATCCAGTTGTTTTGCGATATTTGCATGTTCCAAATATATGCAGAAGTACTTAAAAAGTTATGAAAATGCATTTCTGTAAAAAACCCAATTACACACACACCCACACACATCTGGTGCTCTTCCAAGTTGGAGAGAAGGGTGGAAAGAAATATTTAAGGCTGGAAATTGGACACTCAAAATATAAAATAGCCAGAATTCTAGCAATTGCTGGAAAACTAGCATACCTGTGTTTGGTTGAAAAACAGTGGGAAAAAATTCCATGGAAAAATGCCCCACTGTGCAATAACCAATTTAAATTTTGGCCAGAACCAGCTATCCTTAGTCCTATCACATATGGACATACACTAAATACAAAGGTAGAATCTGCCATTGATGGCATGCAAATGGTTAAGGAACATCCTCAAACTTCTGTTGTTAAGTCATATTCCAAATATGACAACAACATTATCTGGGTGTGTGACCTCCCATCCATGGCATGTTCAGGATTAAGATGCATCTACAAACCTGTGTGTAGTGTCGTAGTAAGATTCCCTTTTCATGTAGCAAATGGATGAAGAAGTGACTTGGTGTAGGGTAGAATGCTCCTGGAAACAACTCTTTACTCAGGGTAAAGAAAGGTTCTGGATTTTCCTGCACACAAGAATAACAGGAATACTGGTAAAGATACATGAACTTAAATTTCAATGGGAAATTTTACACTGATTGGATATTCAGCTGATACCAGATGTTAGACTTCACCCTGACTTTGTTTACTACTGAGTGAAATTAATTCATGATTCATGATGATATGGTATGACATACTTTGATTCATGTTGATAGAGCTTGAAGCCACAATGTATTATTCAGGATCAAATTCTAAAAATCCATCATCCATGGCTATTCACAGTACTTCCTTATTGACAAGGTTAGTGTAAAAGAGTTTTAGGAGCTGGGCTTAAAATACATAACCAATCCGGCATACCAATGATGGCAGCACAAAGTACCGGTACTATTGCAATGACAATCTCTTAGATCGATTCATTATCTACCTTGAAGAAACCAATCTCAAAGATGGCCTGTGGATTTGGCAAGTTGTATTTTTGAAGATTATCATAGAGACCAGTTCCAGGAGTTCTGAAGTCTGGAATTCCTGCAGCTACATTGAAAAAATAAGAATAAAATAAAACACATCAAAAATAATTAAGATGACCTCACTGCCCAAGATGTATGGAAACAGCATACAAACATCTCATTGTAATAAGATTTTATTGTTTACATATGGAAACATCCTGTTTAAAAATCCTGCTTAAACAATATGTTAAACTGATCCAAGGTCTCGAAGCTATCATTCAGACATGCCAATGCTTCATTAATGATCTCTTCAAATAGCATTACAAACCTCTTAAGATAGCAAAAATAATGTTAGACCAGTCATAAATCAGTAGCTTAAATGCTTCTGATTGACAAAGATATAGGTACTAGCTATTAAAGATTACTGGTACTTTAAAATGACAGCCGTAAATACTGAATTCAAGTTCTTGTATCAAACTCTCATGATTACATATGATTCTTCAATTACTTACATGTGGATATTCCAGCTCCACTCATGACGATTACTTTTTTACCTGTTAAAAGGGGAAAATAACACATTCACCAACAATTACACAAAATATTACATATTGTCAGCAGTTCCAACATTCACTTCGACACTAATCTTGACTTCTATAAAAAGGAATTTCAATATATAAAAGAAAATGCCATAAATTTTGTTCAGAATTGTTCTATTATACAATAAATACTATATAAACAAACTAATACAAATGCACTCTCACTGCATAGTGCAAAAAGATATACCATGGAAATGTATGGATTGGGACAAACTAGATCAATTTCCTCATCTATATTTGCTCATTATTCAATTATTACACATTTTATATTACAAGTATTTTGCACTAATCAATTTATTTAAAGTGTGGAACATTCAGAGTAGGCCTAAGATTTGTTTCATTCCTAGACAACAGATTTTTCCTTCACTATCAGAACTTAATGATTTATGATTACATGATTCAGGGCTAGGTATGACCTAAAAGCTACCGGTATACGCAAAGAGTGGCTCACATTTTCCTTCTTTAATGAAATCTGCAATGCCTTTGAGAGTCAGTTCCTTGAGTAGCTGTTCTGGTTTTGGCTTTTCTTCTTGACCACTACTGCCTTCACTCAAGTGGAATCTTCCCAGGAAGTTTCGCAAACTCTCCACTGTATACACATATTTCACAAAAGTAAAGGGTTAAAACCATCATCACTATTACTATTGGCAATTGTATATGAAAAATGATCCCGTTACTCCAGGGAAACTAAACTGTTGAACAAAGTCACTGAAGCTTTATACCTTACACTTTAACATTTCAATGAGCATAAGTAACTGATGCATTTAAGATATTCACTGTATTCAAACCAATGTTCTTCCAAGAATATGTGTTGGTATTATGCAGTATCAACCATTTGAAGTCATTTGGAAAGGTGGTCATAGCAATCTGTATTCAAACTCTGAGAATAAAGATATAGCCTAAAGGTTCTCAAATAAACTCTTATGTAGTTTTCAAAACCTCAAAAGTGCGTATCAAATTTTGATGACCCCAAACAACTTATCCATCCAAGTAGCTGTTTTGGTTTAGGGTTTTCTTGGAGGGTAGCACTGCATAGAACAAAGGTTAGCACTGCCTTGAACAAATGTGAGACTTCAAAGCCATGTACACAATCCCAAATATCAGGATCATTCAAATATGGTAAAGTCAAACTTAATGCATTTCAGTATAATTCATGCCAAAGTGATGGCGATTGATGATGATTATCACTGTTTTCCATATTTAAAAGAATAATTCTGCATGTGTATCACTGACTGAATGTACTGTTTGGTGCACAAGTGGTTTTAACAATCACATAAAACTTTCATGAGCACTTATCCATTCTTTGCTTTTTTGTACAAATGACCTTTATTGACCCATTTGCAGATATCTGTGAACTAGCATATTTCTGTCTGTAAAGATCATTCTTTCTTGTTTCTCTTAAATGATGCTTCTTAAAGAATTGTGTTTTAAAGGAAACCAGTGTATAAAAGACCACCTGCCTATATTTTGTATCACGTTTGGGTGGTCTTTCTATACAGGTATCACTGTACTTACCTTGTGAATCAACTGATTCACTTTGGTCTCCTTCTAGGCCATCTGCTCCTACTGTATCTCCTTCTGTTTCATCAGTAAAGGACAAAAATGTATTTACCTTTGAATGTATTCAGAAAAGCTCTCATTCCATTATCTAATCAAAGTGATTTAACATTCATGCCATGATGGGTTGGTGATGGGGGGGGGGGGGCAGGGTTAACAGAGGGTCAGCCATACAATGTACCAGCCATTTATCTGTTAAATTGTATCGCAGATGCACTTGTACATCTGCAAGAATCTTCAGCAGTGAAGAAGACCTTTTCTCACCCTTGTATTTTCCTGAACTAATTAATTGAGATTTACTGATAAAGAAAAGTACCGGGGTAACATAAAATCAAACTATTTAATCACTTAACCTTAGGTTTATTTAGAAATGATTTTGTCATGTTCACTGATCTAATGACGTAGCAAGGCAAAGGAAATATGCAATGCTGGTAAAAGTTATAGTATGATGATTATGCCGTGTTGGGGACCAACTAGCTATTAATAGTATCATAGGAATCAATCTATTATTAAGTTAGATATTATCTTTTTGGGGGTCAATACAACTCGACTTCAATTTGTGGATTATCTATCTAACAAACACCTGACTTGGGCCTTTGCCACTCCAACAAAGCATAGAGAGTCAATGCTAATGCCTATTGACCTATACTGCCTCACTACGCGCTAATTAGTAATAGGCAGCAATTGCACACACAAATAGTCAATNCAATTTGTGGATTATCTATCTAACAAACACCTGACTTGGGCCTTTGCCACTCCAACAAAGCATAGAGAGTCAATGCTAATGCCTATTGACCTATACTGCCTCACTACGCGCTAATTAGTAATAGGCAGCAATTGCACACACAAATAGTCAATACACACATTATACAAATAACGCACGGCTCTGAGTGCAATAGCGGTGAATGCAGTACGCGCGAGGTTTCTTTAGATTGGTGCCGCTCTGTGCAACGAGCCACTTGTGGCGAGTTCACAGTGCGAACCATCTGAAGAAACCGAGCGAACACTGCATTAACATCTTGCACGACAGGGTCAAGTGCGTTATTTGTTTTATAAAATGGCGACACAAATAAAAAAAAAATTAGAAAAATAGATCTTAAGTATTAATTAGTTAGAATCTACGAAACTTCGTACGAGAGTTAGATCTAGAGTTGGTTCTAGATCTAGATCTAGTAAGAGTTGCAAGCTTACCAAAAAGTCCACGGGATTCATTGCTTTGGGTAAAAATAAAATCCAAGGTGGTCTACAGACGAGTCTATACATTAGACGGCTGAAATTCTTGGCTTCATTATAAAATCCCAAAGTCAAAACAGGCCTAAATCCAAGGCAAAAGTAAAATAAAAATTTACTTTCTACCCGCTCTAGAGCTAAGCTACGCGTAAGCTACGCTGGGGATATGGAGCGTACAAATTAGCTACGCGTAGCCTACATAAAATACAATGCAAATCGAGGGAGCGTCTTTTGCGCAGCTATACTACACGTACGCGCGCGCATTAAATATCCATGGTAACGTGCAATATAACTTTTTGTTGCGCTTTTTCTGCACTCCTTTTGCAAAATCGTGCTTGCATCAAAAATTTCTGCATGTCATGTGACGCGTATTGACCAATCACGATGCTTAAAATACTAGAGCCATTTTATAAAACACACTAATGCACGTTATGAGAACGATGTGGCTGATCACCAAGTTTGATAGTAGTAGTCTCACGTCTCATGATTTGAATTTTTAAATTATCCTTTCTTACTTTGGTAATTTGCAAAAATTGTATTTTAATGCTATTTGTCATCAATTGTCATTAAAGTACCTATCGATTTTGAGTGAAATCAGTTGATTTTTGTACAGTGGTGTTTGAAATGTTGAGAATCAATAGCACAGCTTTTAATACACAGCCAGGATAGTAATGCAGCTATCTATGTGTGGTTTTTGCCTTAGCGGAACCCCCAGACAGTTTTACAACATCAATATACATGAATGGGTCATGGTAAAATCTAAACACAATACAATTCGTCTGAAATTGTGTTAAAATATGTTTAATAANATGGTAAAATCTAAACACAATACAATTCGTCTGAAATTGTGTTAAAATATGTTTAATAAAAAGAATCATACCGTTCTTGGCTGACATAATGCTAGATAACTGTTAACTGATCACCAGGATACCAACCCCAGCACTGCACAAGTCATCAAATGATTTCTGACGACTGACAAGAGTTCGTGCTTCGCCTTTTGACTGATATCCACGACTCGAATCTCGATATACGCGTACGCCCGCGGGCCCCGACCGTCGCGTCCGCGGCGCGCTCGCTGGCCGGCCGGCTGGCCAGGTAGCTCACCCGGTAAATTTTATAAATATTGACACGGATATGGAGATACCTTCGAAATCAAACATAGATAGGGCAGGTACTTCCTCAATTCCTAATATCAAGGGAAATGTATGGAGCAGTCAATAACAACTTTATGTGCTAATTAGGAACGTAACGAGTAAATCAGGCTTATCTATTATCTAACCTGATGCCTGCATGCAGCTTGCAGAGAAGTTTGTCATATTTCAAATATGTAGATGCAAATTTCTCAATTACAACACCAAATTGAACTACTTAAATCATGGACTTAATTCTAGCAATGATATGAGCTTGAAATGCATCAAAATGTTCTACGCGATATGTCCGTCTCATTTTCCAAGCCGCCCCTTCCACCTTTGTTATATATTAACAATACACCTTGTGTACTGTGAAAATCCGGTGTTTTCATTAAAAACGACCTCAAATGGAATGCTCATGATACTGAATTTATGAAAAAAAAGTAATAGAAATGTATTTATGCTACGCAGATTGAAAGCTTATAACCTACCCGACGTTTGATTTGTTGAAAGTGTATGTAGATAAAACCAATTGAGGACTCTATTTCCCAGTATAGTTTGACTTTGACAATGCTCTCTAAAGACTAAAACTGCCAATAAACCCTTTTAGTTGTGATTCGAATAGAAAATCTAACCAATTAATATATTGCACTATGTGCAAATCATGGTTACCGCCACACAAAAAAAAAAAATACAAAAAAATACAAATTACGAAGCGTCTACAGTATCAAGGATTTTCTTGTCAAATTCAAGATATTCCAGGTTTGTGATCTCACTTCACTATTCAAATCCAAGCTTAATTACAATTGCCTTAACAGCTGTGCAATAT
>BEXV01001323.1:99387-121188 GCA_003118195.1 Hemicentrotus pulcherrimus
CCCCCCCCCCGTCTCAATACATATATGTTTATATATTCTAGAACCCTAACTGCATCTATGTCATTATCAAACATTACAGAAAACGTAAATAAAACGATGTAATTTAAGACTTTGGTTTACCTTAATATAGAAAATGATGATGCGATTAATGCAAAATTTCATTTTCATCTGTCTCAATTATTTGGGTGTGTCTGAAATATGTGATAAAAATAAGAAATTAAAAGTTTTCAGAATATGGTGTCCAGATGTTCAGATATATCATCATTATTCTCAGTCTAATTTTTTCCTTTAGCAGGGCAGGTATAAGCAAGTGATTAATCATTAATCTATATTTGAGTTGAATATCTCAGCTTATAGAAGACACACAAATAGATAATGATACACATATAAATCCCTTTTTTTATTTGATTAAAATGCAAGAAATCAACAGACATCAGAAATTATTAAAGTAAATAAAGAGAAGTTAAGATGCTTTGTAAAAACACTATTCACTTGTTTTTGAGCTAAAACAATGGACACATTAAAAAGAAAGAAAATAAAATGATTCGCTAATCACAGATATACCAAAATAATAAAAAGATTAACATCCCAAACAGCTCTTCGGGGTCCTGAAAATCCATTTCGAAAACATTATTTTTTGATAAATAATCATGCCAATTAAAAAAGGTTTATCCTAATAATGTTGTCAGATATAATTGTACAAGGTGCATCCCCCGCCAGCAACATCAAAAATAATTAAATAAACAATACAGGTCGAGAGAAAAAGATAGAGATAGACAGACAAAGAAAGAGAGAGAGAGATAGAGAAAGGAAGAGTCAAAGATAATAGAACCCCTCTCTCTCAGACTCCCCTCTTGCATGATGGCCTTGTTCTATCCCATTCCATCCAAGTAATATGACCAATGCCCCCCTTCCCATGACGCATGGCACCAGAACTCCCTCAATGGAGGGGCCATCGCCTTGCCAACTCCTCTAAGTCATTCTAACTTTTCACATTAACCATGCATGTATCTTACAGGGCGTAATCTATGAACCATCCTACACCGAGATCAAGGGTGGGGCAAACGTGTTTCGTGGCAACCATCTCGTCAACGGCTTCAACGATTGGATGAAGGTCAACAACTGGGACACGTCCCCCATCCTTGGCATGATCACGGAGACAATCCTCTCTACCATGGTCATCATGGCTTACCTGCAAGCCAATGTCGATGACCGCAGAGCAGGCAAGAAGAAGGACCCAATGGTGTACGGTCTCGCCATCGCATCCGTTACTCTTGCCTCGTAAGAATGCTTTTCTCCGTTCTTCAGCCATTTACTCCCTATTCTTTTACCATTCTTCATTTTCTTCATTTTCTATCTTGTTTTCTGCCAGTTTATTCATGTTCTACGATCATTCTCCCTCTCTTTGATATCTCCCCCTTACTCTCCCTCTTAATAATATTTGATCGTGTTGATAAATTATGAATTCCAATGAAATATAATCATTATTGTAATCATACAAAAGTATAAAGTTTGGGCTATACACCCCTCTTTTGTCTCATTTTGATAAGAATCCCTGTAAAGCTCAATGTGTGCACACAATCATGATGATGAGGATATTTTCTCTTTTACTGTTGACTATTCTCTGCTCTAGTTTATAAAAATAAATTACTATCCTTGTTTTCTTGAGCCTCCTCAACTGATACAATATACTCTCTCATATCACTACTCATACACTTTCAATTTCAATTTATACAATACATGTAATTACTTAATCCCACTGTATCTTTTGTTGTATTCAGATTCTACACAGCAGGTGCTGGCTTCAACCCAGCCGTGAGTTTTGGCAGTGCCATTGTTTCCCAGGTTTGGGATGCTCATTACATCTACTGGGTGGGGCCCATGGCTGGAGCTGGTATTGCCTCACTCCTTTTCAGGTCAGTTAATAGTTCCAGAGCCATAAAGTATAATATATAGTCTGTCATAATTGGGTGAATATTGGATAACTAGTGAAGGATCCCAAAAGATTTTAAAGTTAAGTATGTTGACTCAAAGCTTGTTAATCCAAGGCACAACACATTGCATTGTTTTCCTATTGAGAGAAATATATCCTGTCTGCTGCCTAGTCAATAAAGTTAAAGGAATAGTTGAGTTCTGTTGCAGAGGGCGCTACACAAAATAATTTTTTGTGAGATAATGAAAAACTGAGTGTCAAATTTGAAAGAACATAATATTTAAATGACAAAATCATCTTTGTTTGATCAAAATCGGTTCAGAGACGGCTGAAATATAACAATTTCACAAATTTCACACATTTTGGGGTCTAAAATTACCCTCATAGCAATTCTAGGTTAAAAAAGAGCACTATAAATGTCATAGATAAGAATAAGAGCAATAACCATGCACTTTGAAGGCATTTGCGGTCTGAAAACAGAACTTAACTATCCTTTTAAGGTCATTTACTCATATACCACATATAATGGTTGAATATAATAGTTATGAAATCTATTAGTCTTTACCCTAAACAGCATTACTGGGTTTAATGGGTAATGTTCACAAATGAAAAGGAACAAGAATTATTACCTAAGGCAAGCTATCCCAATATAGGTGATTTATTTGCATAGTCATCATCTCACATACAGTCAAGATTGACAGAGTTGCCTTATTTGTTCTCCTCGCCATTCCCCTTCCTTTCGTTGATTTCAACAAGAATAAACTACCATATAAAGTTGGACAAGCAACAACTCCATTTGCAACTTCATTACATCATAGTACATCAAAGTACAAGGGTGTATCTATTCTTAGGCATCCCAGGTAATGGAAACGGTCTAACACCTTTTTCAATCACCCACATATCATCACTTGTTTCGAGATCTGACATATCTGCAGTGGTTGAGCCTATGTAATCGTCAGTTCACAAAAACAGTAACATAATATGATAGCGGCTAATAGTTGTATTAAATACAACGCTTTTACACTCTCAAGTTGGTTGGATATGTATAAAAAGAACATAATTAATCATTCTTTCAGACTGCTGTAATGTAAATGGTCCCTCTAGATCCCGCTTATAGAGGAATAAAAAACATATCTAGTTTTCTTCTGAAACAATTGTCAGAATGTTTCCTCAAGTCATATTTTCTCCTCTTCTATGTTCTTGCAGGATCTTGATGGGTGATGAGGAACATCGTTTGCTGTGCTAGGCAACCACAAGATGCCTGCATGCATGCATTTTTATCATCAATGATATGTTAGTGAAAACTGAAAAACATATTTTAAAAAACAATCCATTTGAAGAAAAAAATCTAAATCTGTTCAACGCATGTGTATGAAATAATTTCTTACTTAGATATAACACATTAACAATAATACCAAATGTATTATAAAAATTAGTACTTTAATGAAAATAAAAAAATCACAAGTGACCATAAAATCCCTACAATAATATTGAGTGTTGACAAATGTCATTTTGGCTATGTTTCTGTGAAATGATTTCTGAGGAGTTGAAGACATTGTGAAACAACTTGGTCCGGAATTTATAGTATCAGTTAAATATGATCTTGATTTTAGACCATACACATTTTCATAGAACACAGTTTAGTTAACCATATGAATTTTACCTATATTTGTTAATGCATTTGACCATTAAAATCTTAGAAATGAGTTTCAAGCAGGTTTCTATTCTGAACGCAGGTTCTGGATTGAATGAAATACAAGTTACACGAAGTAAAAAACCATTATAAAGTAAGGTTAAAAAAAAAAAAACATATAGTAATCAGTTTGAATCTAAAAACCTGTATATTTATGTGCTCTTTTGTTTATATTTTGACACACTATAGAATTTAAATAATGAAATTAAATAATGTAAGCAATAGTTATTTTAATATTTTAATTACATGATTTTAATGAATAACTTGTTTCCATACTTTGCCTTCACTTTCAGTCATGTTTTGTTTAGCTTGCCTTGCCTTTGTAGCATATTCTAAATATCATATGTAAATTGATAATTCTTTTGTCATAAATTGTATGAGACATCCTTCATCACAAACCAAGTACAATCATGGTTGTCAAATAAATAATGATTATAACTTAGGCATCATTGGAGAAAATATCAAAGCGCTACCAATTCATTAATTGTAGGATGAAAACAACTGTTTGAAAAAAATCAATGACAACTTAATCTGTACTAATATTCAAATTCTTTAAAAATATTTCAAAATATATTTCCCTTTCCTTTGCTAGTTAACTGAATAATTATATTGTATAATTTCCATTTAACATTTAGCAATGTAAAGTGGAATATTACCTAAAGTTAAACACTTTTTACCCTCTAATTGTTGTGCCTTTAGATCTGTTCCTGTAAAATGTTTGTAGCTCTGATACCTGTAACATTTTTATACAATAAAGCTTGTACATAGTAGCAACTACCATTCTCAATTAGGCTGCCCTTTGTGGATGTTGTTTGGTTTGTATCCTCTTTTGAATCGTATCTAGTCATCTTCTGGTAGTTCCGGTGGCCAATCAACATGCACAGCCTGCAAGGTGGGGTTTAAACAAAAATAAAGAACAAGATTTGAGCATCAGTGAAGCATTATTCAGTCATCAACATTGAACAGAATACATATTGAATATTTATACCAGCCACTGAAGGAAAAACACATTGCATTTGTTGTGTTGGTTTCATCTGCAGACAAATGAGGTCTGAGTCAAATGAAAGAGATTTGGGAGACTCTAAAACATAGCAAAGCTCTGCAGATGACGACAGAAGCTTTATTTGTGTTGGATCTACTTGAAAATCTGTTTTTTGGTCCTGAAGTGTCAAATGTCTATTTTAACGTACAATGTGAAGTGTTTGTCAAACCACATACTATACAATGTCCCAAAGTGTCAAATTTGTATTTCAATGTACCGGTACAATGTGTTGTGTTTGTTAAATCATATATCGCACTGCAAAGTAGAGAGTCTCGTTGTAGAGACTATAGAATGTTGGTATACTTACTGTGACATCCAGCATTGTAATATCAGCATCTGTCTTGAGTATTGTTCCTACATTAGGCTGGGTTCTACCAAGGTCCCCATGTACAAACTCCTTGATATATCTGACATCTCCATCAAGGAAAATACACCCAATGCTGCCTTCAAATGATCGGTTGCAAATTGGTTTAGAATGTACAGTGTTACACGTCTTTTTAAAAAAACACTTTTATTTTTTATATCTGTTGGGGCTGAATTTTCTACATACATGTGTAATTCCTTTAACATGGAAAGTCCACATATTCATGAAAAGAGTAGGGTCCCTTAGTTTTTCTATGGCATGAAATTTATCTACCTTACAAAATGGCAAAACTTTTTTAAATGCTCTCTTTTAAAGGTACTATGTCCCATTTGCAGGCCCAAAAAATGAAAAAGTTTAATTCCAACTGCATTTGAAAGATAATACCAATTTAGAACTTCCCTTAAAAGGTGGGGCTTGAAAATGTCTTCAAGCGGGAAAATAACGACTATTAGTTGTCGAATCGACTTTAGGGCTATAGAGCCCAAAAGTAATAGTCTTGATTTTCAGACAACTGTATCAAATGGTCATACTTTTTATGCTGCGCAAAGATTCAATCAGTTAAATCTTGGCCATCACAAGAAGTGGGTTATTGATGTAGACGAATGCTTATGTACCCTTTACAACTCTTTTCATGTATGTTATCACAAAGAAGAAAAAAAAAGCCAGTCAGTCACTCAATAGTGTCTGACAGTGAAGTCTAGCAAGGAAACAGGTTTCCTTTCATAATTTGAATATGAGGACACTGCTAACTTTTAAATTTCACAGATAGGACATACATGACATATTCATAATTCCTGCAAAGTTCTACAGCATTTGAGATTGGCTGCAAAAGGAACATAGTACCTTTAACATACTACAAAATCTGAAGTAAGAGGGTATATCTATGCTGGAGGACTTAAAAACCAGTGTTGTTTTTTTGTGGTATAGTTTATGGTAAAGTTCAGAAATTTCTCTAGAATGTAAAGCAGGCCTACATTTGAAAAAATATCTTCGTAAATTAGAGTTTCACTATTTAAAGTTTACAGCGCTATAAACTAGGACATTGATGATGTATTAAGCGCTATATAAGCAGAAATATTATTAATATTATTATTAAAACAAAGCATAATACAATTTTCTTAAATCCATCTCCTACATTGTTGATTTGAAAGGATACGTTCCAGCTTGTGTGCATAAAAAGAGTTTAAAGTTAAGGTCATCTACTCTTTCTGTTGACATGGAGTATACAGAACGCTCCCTAGTAGCAAGTGGACGTCTGTGAAGAACTCGGATTGGAGTTTTCTGCTTCAGAACTATTTCCTGAAAAAACATAAACAACAGATTTTGTGGTCATATTTCTGGGGGACAGTTCTTTTACTAATCCATCTTAATTTAACTACTTCCAGTTGACCTTTAAAATTTTTTATTCAATTTATTTAAAAGTGCACATGAGTGTCACTCCTCTGCAACATGAGTAAATACTTACAACATCACAATGCATTCAATTTGATTACGCACTTTCATCCTGAGTTCTTTAAAACAACTAGAGAATGAAGAAGAGGATTTTGTGATTTTTCAAACACAGTGTTCCCAAACTACATCCTCCATACAATAGTCTTATATAATGTCCTTGAGAATGGGTGATGAATTTGAAAATCCCTGCAAACCTTCTGTTACAAATTTAAAACAGGAGGGGGAGTAACATTACTTGATCAGTATTCAGTAGTTCCAGATCTTCTTGGCTGACTGGGGATGCTACTCTCACCAAGGCCATGTAAGACTTGCTCTTCTCAGTCTCTCCTTCCTTCAGTTTCATTGTCGCATCTCTGTTGAAACATCAATCAGAATGGTTTATCATTAATAATATACACTGCAATACTACACTCAGAGACTCACAAGAGCAGGGAATGTATTGTTTTCTTCAACTGCAGTATCACATTTAATAAAATAGCCTTTAAGGATATTGTGACCTGTTATGCCGGAGAGTCCTCAAATTGGTTAGTTGCTCTGGACAAAGGATACTAACCGACAATTCTTGGCTTTCTCAATTTCCGTGGTTCAATTGTTATTCATGAACATATCAACAGTCATGAAACTTTGAAGACCTAGTAAATAATGAAATCAAAGAAATCAAACCAAATGAAATATATTGGAATGAAAAGTTGGGGATTGAAGATCACTAGGTATTGATTCATGAAAGGATGTTTAAAGAACGATTTGAAATATTATTTAGGAGTCCGCATGCATACATGACTTACCTACCAACAATCTGAAGATCTCTCACACCGACATCTGAGGTTCTTATATTAATCTCCTGCGGAAACACAAATTAACAAAATGCCATCAACATTTTGTATACATCAAGTAGATTTCATACAAATAGCTAAAATGTTTATTCATGTTTACCTGTTGTGATAAAAGGTCATTAATCGGTACTGATTATTGATTTATGTCACTCAATAAAGAAGTGCTACATGACCATAGCACTTCATCTTTGAAGGCGCCATGTAAAAAACCAACAAATCTGTGGAGCACAGTAGTAAATTAAATTTTCCCATCTTTCAACATTGTCTGAAAAGTACTTTTCTTCAAAACTTGTCTGATGAAAATTACCTTGTGTCCATGCATCTTACAAAAGGGCATGGAAATGTCTGATGTCTCTCTACATGACTATATATATTTATTTCCCCCATGAAGCATGTGCTAAGTCCAAGGAAATTGAAATAACACAAAATTTCAACCCACCTCTTGAAGTTCCTTACACTCTTCTATGCAGACAACATTCTTACGTGGATTGAGAACCTCTACCACAAATGGTCTCCCTAAAGTAAAATTGAAAGGCAAACAGAGAGTGTAATATCAGTCATACATACAATACGGATGTCTCAATACTTCAAGATAACAAGATGGAGTACGAAGGGTTTATTCTATTTGGCCTTTTCAAAGATTCAAGAAATTTTTTGCCAATAATTTGAATGAGTAGCAAAAAGGAACTGTCAATAATTCACAGCATTATCTACAAAATTCACAATACTCTCTACGAGATTGGATCCATTACAGACAAATTTGTCATAAAAGAATGAAAACAATATCAAAGTTCTAGATTACGCAAACATACATCTGTAATTCAAGATCCATTTCAAACTCACCTTTGCCTAATGTTCTCACATCAACATCCTCTCTCCCGGATGAAGCAAATCGATAATCTGGAACAAAAACAAAACAAAACACAATCAATACTTCTCTTTTAATGAATAATGTTCCCAACGATGTCAAAATTATGTCTGTCCAGGGTAATAATTTTAAAATAAAATTGGATCACACGAACCTGCTGCTCTCAAGGTTTCCTGAATTGGTTGACATATAAGCTCCTCTACAGAGGATTCTGTTTTCCTTTCACCTTCTAGGATCCATGGTGTTTGTGACAGGTGACGAGAGTGCTTGGTGTAACGCCCTGTATGAGGGTAAAACATATGGTTCATTTCAGTGTTAGTGTGGTGCTAGTACCCTACTGTTGGCACCCTACTACAGGTCATTTAAACAAAATCTTTAAGACTGAGTCGAGAAAATCTATGGATGACTGGATACGGTTTATGAAGATCAGTGACTTTCCTATCGACTGCAACTCAGGATTCACTTTTTAACAAAATTCCATGGAAACCATGACCATGATGCATTTATGCTTGTTAGAATGCAATTCCTATTATCTGCTGTCTAACAATCTCTTCCATTCAAAGTCATCGTCTCTAAGTAAAGATAACATGAGGTTGCACTGTGGCTCAGCAGATAGAAGTTTTTGTAACAAAATGACCAAGTCTGTGAAGTAGTGCCTTTCGTTACATCATAAATCCTCAAATACTTACACCATGGTGAGAAATGAAACTATACATCACCTGGAGCTTGTCTAATACTTACAACATAAGTTACAAGAACAGTTTTGCTCTCTTTATCAGGTGGGGTAAGACAGATAAAGCATCCCGTTTCCCCCCTATTTTGTAGTTCCTTTTGTAGTTACAGACTTGTTGAAATAATTACTCATTGTTCTTACATATCATTTGAGACTTGAACAAGCATTGCCTTTAGTGGACCTATCTGTTTTCCAATATGTATTTATACATCTGTTGTAAATGTTTATAATTGATTTGTAATTTTGTGTTGGAAACATAAATAAATTGAATTGAATTGAATTGAACAAGCCATCCATTCATCATAAATGTGATTGACTTACCTGCAAGGAAAACAGGTTCATGAAGACATTCAATGGAATATGAAGACCCACTCTGAGGGATGATGGGTGGGTGTGCGAGCAATCTAGTTACATATAACAACAAACAAAATGAAATAGTTACCAGTTGCAATAAACACATCATCAAAGAATGCACCAACACAAAAATGTGAATGGAGCCAAAAATATCAAGAGACATTTATAAATTTGTAGGCATTGATATATACTAAGTGTCACAGTTGTAACAGTCATGACTATATTCTCAATACTGGAATGATAACTGGGTAGAGATGTTAACAATCACTTAATAACACCAAGTTTTATGTCTCTTTCAAATAAAACTACAAATATTCACTGATTTCACTATCTGCTTTGTAGCAAGCACTCTGCACTTGGCACATAACATGACAAACAGAAAATTAATACTATTACAAGAAGGGAGTATTAAAGCATTTTAAAGGTTTTGCAGCAGAATTCAGAACCAATATTTCATGAGTCTTAATCAAAACCTGATATAATGGATATGGAGTCTTGGATTCATAGTACATGTTTATATAAATATATACATGGCAACAAAAAAAAAACACAACATTATCTCTTACCTCTTAAGATGCCTGGTGGTAAAACCTCTAAGAGCACTTTCAATGATTTGTCTGGTTGGTCCTTCTTCTTTCTTCTTCTTGTGAGCATACCTTCCAAACTAAGAGAAACATAATGAAATACAAGCCATTTAAAATTCAAGTTTAGATATCAAAGTGACCTTTATATTGTCCCCATATTTTGACCCTTTGACAAAGGGCCCTGGAATATCTCTGACTAAATTTTCAAAGAAAATATGAATCAAACAAAAGTACAGTATGTATTGACTTATAGTTTGCGATTAAACTGATTTTTTAAAAAAAATTATATTGTACAGTAACAGATGTAATGGGTATAAATATGTGATATGCAATAAGCAGTGAATTTTCTGGTACTTATTCCTTGATGTTTTAAAAAAAAAATTAAAGAGAACTTTAAGAAAGAAAATGAAATCAACCTTCATGTCAACTTACCTTCCGTCTTTTGTTTGCTGGTTCTTTATCAGTTACCTCATCATACCTAATACAAACAAATAATAGAATAAAATGCATGAACTCTTTCAAAGAAATATGATTATTACATTAATATACCATATGAAAATACAAATAAATACATTACCATTGCTATAAAAACAAGACTTTTTAGTATTCTAGAAAGGACAATAGGAAGACAACAACAGTAGCCTATTAGTTTCTCTATTTTGCTATCCTGTACAGATTAAAATTTTTCCAATATCCAGTTGAGACAACGGAAGGGTCTGCAGCAACTTGTTAAAACCTCATGATTAGAGAGCATCCTATATATCTTCCCATTTTCTCCTTTTCATTATACATCAATCTATCTCTTTTGTAAATATTTCCCTTGTGTAATTGCTTATTCTAGTATGTTAAAGCTGATATTCTAAGCGAATAAATGTCCCTTAATTTGCTACCTATGGCAAGCATATCTTATTCATAAGTTTTTCAATTACATAGTATATCACAAAAAAATTCTGGCTACTCGAAATCCTTAATTGAGATGACGAAATATCCGCCTCTCTTTGCATAGAAAATCAGACATAATACATGCCAACGATGTGCTATTAGTCAATATTTTCACCATGTAATTTTTGTTTTGGTGTTAAAATCGGCCCAGGCACGGAGAGAACAGTAGCTGTCTGGTAAGTGGACCCATGGCCATGCACAATACAGCGTTCTCCCGATGGTTTTTTAATGTCTTTTTAATGTCTTTCGCCTTCCTTGGCTCTGAGGATTATTCATCTACCAATTCTGACACCGGCAGTCAGGAGCAAGTCTTTGTTAGTTGTCTTTCTTAGCTGGTAATGTCTCTCTCATTCTCTTGCAATTGCCAATAAACATATAACTAGCGCACGTCCGTACCATCCCAAGCAAGCAGCGCCTAGAGCAGCGGCCTGGTCTTACAAAAAATGTACCTCCCGATTCTGCTCGCTTCACGAAAGTTCGTGCATGAGCCGCATCACTCGCGGATGAATATCGTTTGATCACTAAACTTTGTCAAAATATTATAGAGGTAAATGCGCTTGCATTATCTCGTTCAAGTTTGATATTCTACAACATAAAAAATGTTGAACTGGTACTGTATCCTTTTTTGAGGCGGTCACACACATCTATGATAAGTGCTAGCATAGTTCTAGGCCTATTTGTTTTACAAAACTGCTCCTGTATACCTTATCTGATGACACGATAATGCATCCGCCTATTCATACGTGCATGATTTTAACCTTTTAACCAAGCAGTAAACTCGTCTTAAATCTCTACCAAATAGGTGAATATGAGGATATAAAAAGAAATCAGCGACTGGAAAATGTTGCTTCGTTATTCTTCATTCAAATGAAAACAGAAAATCCATCAAATATCCTCCTTAACAAGAACAAATCTAAGCTCTGACAAGATAGCATTTACATAGGGATATCAATGCCAATCACTCTCACTGAGCCCATGAGTCCCGTTCGTGAAGTCAAGGATAGAGGCCGGACTCTACATGCACTTCCAGGTTCCAAACTAGATAGTTTGGTAAAATTAACTCGCATAAATTCACCATTCTAAACTTGTTTTTGTCAGTTGGACACCATTTAGTGTTATTCAGGGGGTTAAAAGCTTTCTATTGATGTAATTATCTCAATATTTGGGATTGTCTTAGAATATCAACTTTAAGGTAGTTTAGTTGTTAAGTATTTTTTCTTCAAAGAAATTGAAGCATTCAGATATTACATTCTGTTAGGGGACCTTGCTCTAACAAGCGCAGCTTCTATAAGGTCTCCTCTTTCTTTCATGTACAGAACATGATCTTACATGAGTAACTTTTTTATAGAATTTCTTTAAGTAATAACAAGAGTTGTATGTTGAAAGTTACTATTGCGCTTCAAATTATGTTTGTTACATTGATAATCTGCTGTTCCAGTTTACTTTATTTGAAATTCTATGTACAAATGTGTGTGAAAGAAGAAATGAAATGAATTATGAACTATGAACTTTACTCAGCAATTATGTATCAATCATCATTCATCATGATGGTCAATATGTACGAGGGACACATGTCAGAAAAACATGAATAATGTCATCTACGAAACAAAAGAAATTATCTCTTCTAACATCTAGGGCATCTGACATTGACAAGGTTAAAACAGTTTCTCTCTTAAGCATTTCACTTATATATTAGAAAGCTAAATATTGTATATAAAGGAGTAATTCTGTCATGCTAGGTATGTAAGGGTGGTATGACTATGACTTACAATGTGTCTACCTCTCCTTGTGTCTCCCCATGCTGAAAACTCAAGCCAACTTCAAAAGTGCTCTGTAGGAAAGAAATACAAACCAAAGCAAATAAGCAACAGACATTCATCAAAGCACTGCAGTGAAAATCTTTGAGAGGTAAATATCTATAATGGAAATAAATAGAGATAAATGTATATCCACCTAATTCAATATCACTGTGGGATGTCATCTTTATCTAGCCTACTATTTTCTACACAGACGTCCCTTTTTCAAATTTTTGATATTACCACTTTATTCATAACTGCAGTTCACTAAACATTTGGAGCTCTTTCAAAAAGGGAGGGGTTGGGATGATGGCTCATTCACCCTAGAATCTACACTAACTGACAAAATAAATGAAAAATCTACATATCTAAGGGTTAATCTGTTAATTAAAAGTGTCATTATCATGTCTTCCTTTCTGTAAGGGTTTATGAGTTTCACTGACCTTTGGTGAGAATCTAACCTGGAAGTGATGGCTGAAGAGCCGACCACAAACCCACTTGAAGACATCCTTGATTGGGGTGATGTCAGTGGACTTCAGTGATAATCTGTCAAACACCAATAAAAATGTATCAACACTCACATAAACTTGAAGATAAAGTTGAGTTCTGGTCATGCGATTGAATTGTGAAAGAAACAGTGTGGAATCTATCAGAAAGGGTTGATCAACTAGCATATTGCTATATACTGCAAGGTTCTGGAATCATCAAATGATAAGAAATTTGACCCAGTCTTGGTACAGTTACAAGCACTGTACACAAAAATACGTATATGGGACTACACAAACATGTGTCATAAAATTCTGTCCCGATGTTTATGCCGTTACATGCCATGTATAGAATATTAAGGCATTTAAAGAGCCAAGCTTTTCAGGGCACGTTTTTTATGTGATGTTCTTCACACTTGTATAATAGCAATGATAATGCTCACAAATTATTTTACACCTCTTCCCAGATCTCAACCTTTTCTTTAAAGTAAAAGCATGTTTACAAACTTGACAAGTGATAGAGCACAGTTTGATTCTTCTAGAACATAATTGTAATCAGACATTGGCATGATTAATAATACACAACAAATCGATGTATGTAACTCTAATGCACTTTCAAGGGACAAAAGAGTGATGGTACGAAAACATTTCTAGTAAACAAATTTGGACTTACTTGCAGATTTCATTGAGATGGGTAAGCAAACAATGCTGCAAAAATGAGAAAGAAAGACACAAATTAAGAATGAATACAAGCATTAATGAATTTTATGAGCAGACACACATATTATGCAAACTAGTTCACAAATCTGTGAAACCTATATTGTGTCTGGCAATGGTCACTTGTTTACCATTCAAACATTTTGGAACATATTTTGTGTATTATCTATTTGTGTATATTATTTTCTATCATATATTGTTCATGTGCCTAATGAAATGCCAACAACTGAATTTCCAAATGGACCAATAAAATAAATCTGAATCTGAATCTGAATATTGCATTACATGAAAGTGAACCCTCAAATACGTGAATTACATGTATGTAGCTATCATTGATAAAGTTCGAAGCTTGAACAAGCTGTTTTCTTTCTTGATATTATCATAAATTCAAGCAAAAGAGCGAGTAGCCTACCCGAAGAGGAGATGATTCTTAGCCTTCTAAAAAAAGGAAATTTCAATCATTCAAAGAACTCTATTTCACAGAGTGGCCAGTTCTGAAGGCAAGCAAGGTGAGCAAAAACCACGCATTTTGCTCTGCATGTCGTTTCAATTTTTCTGTTGTACATGGAGGGCATGACTACTACCAAAGACACAAACAGGCATCAAGATTCCAAGTCTGCTAGGATTGACACCTTTTTTCAGTCCATATCATCAGGTGATCATGGAATAATACAGGCCGACATACAGGAGACATCACACATTTTCTGGTGAAACACAACATTCCTCTGTCTGCCGCTCACCATGCAAGTTAATTGTTTAAGTGGAAGTTTCCTGACTCAAATATTGCAAAAGGGTACAGCTGCACAAGAAGCAGGTCAACAGCAATAACGGGCCAGATGTCAAAAGACATTCAATTAAAACTAACAGCTCACATGGATAAGCCTTTTAGTACGAGTACAGATGGTAGCACAGACAAGACAAAGATGTTTCCAGTCATTATTCGAAATTGGAATGAAGATGATATGATGATCATGTATCTCTGTTATCGGTACCAACATGCAATACCGATGCAACAGGTCGAGGCATATATGAAGTATTGCATCACGAAATGGAAAAGAGGGGCAAACTATGAACAAACTGTATTGCATTCGGCAGCGACAATGCAAGCGTCATGGCAGGTTGCACCAAGGGTTCATTGCGTTCATCAGGAAACAGCATCCACAGATTTACCTATCTGGGTGTCCTTGTCATCTCATGCACTTATGTGCAGAGAAAGCAGGGAGTGCACTGGAAGCAAGAGTAGAGGAAATTATAGTGGACATTTTCTACCACCTGAAGAAAAGTACCAAGAGGCTGTAACATTTTTAACTTTTGAAACATTTGGATTTGGCATGTACTACATTTATTTGATCATATCACCAAAGCATCATTTAAACATTCAGTTTGATCACTAAAATATTACAAGTGACAGAATTCCGATAACTACATTGTATCTGTAGGTTTTAACCCCCCNCCCCCCTTCATAGCCATCCCCCACCTGTCAGTTATTTACCAACCCTATTGCTGTGGAAAGATCTACCAAGCCTCAAAAGAGTGGCACAGCTTCAACATGCACCAAGCCTGAAACATCCAAGTCAAACACACCAAGTTCAAGTAACTGACATAGCAATAGCAAGCATTAATTATATAACTATAGTGATATTTTTTTTTTAGTGTATCTTGGTCAGAAATAATAAAGGGTGTAAAATAGAAAAGAGCATAATTATTTCTGTAACATATACTTAGTTAATTTGTTTACCGGTAATGTAATATATGAGTTATAAGCAACCAAAGGTTAATGTTCATGTCTCATTTATTCCTCCTAGCAGGCATCTTCCAGGCTCCTGGCAGGCATGGCAAACCAGGCATGTTACCAAGGTTTAGAAGTCTCCCAAACCTGTGGTATCCACTAAGGTTGATAAGCCTGCTAAGCCAGCAATGACTCCTGGAACAATCTCTGCAGGGAGCAATTACCACACTGACTGTGTCAGAAGAGTTCACTGAGCGCATCCTACTTCAAAGTAAACTGCACATTTTTGTAAAAAATGTGCTTCCAGTATTTCTGAAAACCAATCAAACCCTTCAACATGAGAAACCAGTACCAGTAATACACAAATCCAGAAGAATTTTGCTGGATTTTTTTAAGAGTCTTCTATTGAGATTTGTGAGCCTGCTGTGTTTGCTGATGACATGCTGCAAGTAGAATAACAGTGAAATTGAGAACCACAAGAAGGACATTGACTTGATGGTAGGAGATGATGTCAAGAAGTTTCTGGAGGAGTGTACTGTTCAGGAGAAGATGAAATTCTATGGCAATGTGAGGAGGTTCTATGTCAAAACATGTGATTATGCCAAGAGTAAACTTCATCTCTCTGACGAATTTCTCCTACATAGTGAGGTCCTGGATGTCAACAGGAAAGAAGAATCTTACTTTGCCTCCATCAAGTTCTTTGACGACAGATTCTTGCCTACTCCAATGATTCCTCCTTGCTCTGTAGATGTTCTGGAAGAGGAGTTTTGCTTGTACCAGATCGATCACAACTTTCCTGATAAGATCATGGAGTTTGATAGGACCGACAAGCAATGGTATCTTATCAATGGAGTGCTCAAGTACAGGAGCTTGGCCCAAGTAATGAAGGGTGTTCTTGTGACACCTCACAGTAATAAGTGAATTGAAATTTGTTAACACTTTTAAATGTTAAGACAAAATAGTATTTGATGGACCTATATTGATGCTAGCTAAAGATTTCAATGGTTATTAAATTCATTCTATTTTACATGTAATTTTTATCTGTTCTACATGTTATTAAAGTTCAAATTAAATCATTAGACTTTTTACATTTGATTATCTGGTCAGTCACATGTAAGGACCACCTCCTTTCTGGCTGCCAACATCCTAAGTAACTTATTTCCCTTGTGTTTTTAAATAAATAAAAAAAATAATATTAATTTTTATATAGCGCTTAATACAAATGTCTCTAAGCGCTTTACAAATATACTATTTGACCATATCTATTCATGTTTGTAAATTGATTCTGTGTATTTCTGTGGTTTTAACCCTGTATGTATGTTTTTTATTGCTTGTCAAAATATATTGAATAGAAGTGCATTAAATTGAAATGTAATGCGGATTGCATGAGAGTGTTTTCCCTTGTCCGTAAGAATTCCACTGACTTTAGACCGATGCATATCTCTATTTTGAATTTAAAAATGGAAGGTTTGAGATGCAATAAAAGTGATTGGATGTTTTTTTGCAAAGAATGCTGCGTTGTCTTGTGCTACAGAAATACCCCCATTTGTTACTGAAAAAAGTGGTAAATGTTCCTGACAACCACCCTATAGGGTTGGCATCTCTGCTTTAACAATGCACACTGGTAGCACGCTTTAGTGGTTGAACCTTCAATATCACTTCCAGGATCAAACAAAAATAGAGCAAAGATTGCAAAGTACTTTACCTGTCTGATATCCAACTGAAGAGGGAGTGCAAGAGTCAGCATGTAATTCTTGAAATCATAGTTCAAGGCTTCCACATCGGAACAAATCTAAACATATGTATATGAAAAAAGTATTTTTATTTTCAAAGTATGGGTAAAAATAGGTCAAGTTTAAGTAAAGATTTATTTTCAATTGAATGGAAAATATAATTATATTATTGGCATCTAATTGCATTAAAATGTCATGCATAAAAAGCATTTTTGCCTGGTGATTCTATAAAAAACATTAAGCACAATTACACAGGTTTATTAAATAAAACATGGAAATGTATAGAACACTGTTATTAATATAGCATAGCAAACATCTTTTCCTGAATATGGCAACATGTATAAGATCAGTCATTAATTTACCAAAATATCAAATGTATTCAAAATAATTTTTATTCTCACATAAACCAATTACCTTTTCCACAGTCTGTTCATTGCACAATGTTTGGAGTATACCAAGACAAGCTGGACAGGTCTCTTCACCTTTGCTTCCTTCTTTTGGTAACTCGGGCTGTTCAGTTGGACAGGTCTCTTCTCCTTTGCTCCCTTCTTTTGGTAACTCGGACTGTTCAGCTGGGCAGATGTCTTCCCCTTTGCTTGATTCCTTTGGTAACTCGGGCTGTTCGGCTTGATCAGGAATTGGGCAATCTTCCTCTGGGCCTCCTTCACTCTCTTCTAATTTCCATAAAGATGGGCAGGACTGCAACAAATCAAAAGAGTTATAAATGGTTGCAATTGGAATACGCTACTTTGATTTTTCAATCTCTAGAATACATTACTGACAAAGACCGTCTACTCTTTGCAAATCCACGTATGGTGAAATATTACATAGCCAGGGTAATAATCGGGGCAGCACCAGGAGCGTATCAACGTGATGGACATGTGCGCTATACAAGAAGCCACCATTATTATTTTAATCATAAAAGTATTCTTTGTATGTGATTATCAATCTGAATGAATTGCACATATCATCTGTTTGGAGCCAGAAGGACATAACTCATACTTTAATACAAAGTTAACATGCTTCTGGCTCTGAACCTGTTCTTCAGTTCAGTAATACAATCGATTACCTTTTAAAAACATCAATTTATTTCATCCTAGTTTAATGATTCTACACATTTCCTAATGCACAGTTTCAAAGCACTTGCTAGCTCCTAAAAGATTGATTGTGTCACTTTCATTCAAGAAATTGAAGATTCCTGTGTTATCTAAGAGATGCGACCACATTTGAGAAAATCTACTCATCAAAAGCACATACATGTACATATCATGCCTTAAAGTTTTGGTATGGGGTCATATTGGAAGCATATGCGATCCTACAATATTCAGTGATAATTGTNAAGTTTTGGTATGGGGTCATATTGGAAGCATATGCGAACCTACAATATTCAGTGATAATTGTCGCAGTTGAAATCAAGTCTAAAGTTTCGAAATTGTAAATAATAAACTCTTTATGTTGTATAGCTCCCTCTCAAGGTCAAGATTATCAATTAAGCTTTAAAACAATGTTTCTTGACTAAAATCAACCGATGAGCTATTCCCGTTTGGAAATTATCTATCAAAACTACATATTCTGAGATTTTCATGGTCGCAGCTACAATTGTGCGGCTGTAGGTGCTATTTGAAATTTATTAAAATTTACTGGGAGCACCAGTAAATTTGTATATTTCATTTTTCTTGAAAGCAGAAGTGTTTTAGGGGCTAAAATTTCTAGTGCTTATAATACATCCACAGGGGATCCAAATATATCAAAATTGTAAAGAATCACTATCCACCCAATTTTCGAAATTTCCCAAAACTTTGTATTACCGGTACCTTAAATCATTAACTATCAAAGTATTACCGGTAACTTTAATTATCAACTATAAAAGTATTACTGGTACCTCTAAAGGGTTAGCGTACACATGAATATGCTTCCTTCCCAAGAATCTCAGGACACACCTTTGACAACAGTGGAGGCTGCGCAGCATCAGTACAGTTTTTGATTCATCATCCTGCAATGATTTGGTGGACAAGAGCAATATTAGTCATTGAAATTTGTAGGGGTTAGACAAAGAATCTACTTCTAACGTTCTATTACAAAATGTCAATACTATTGCATCATCACAGCTGCAACAGGAAAAAGAATGAGAGAAAGAAAGACCACCGTGTGTCATACAGCCCATTCTACGGAAGCAGCATATTTACAAAGTACCAGTCAGAGGTCAGCGCCATTGTAATGCAGAACGGCGATTCACACGGTACATATGCAGTTCTATCCAAGCTGTATAGTTCTGGTAAGAAATCTGCTATTATTTCGTTATTTTTACCTCTGATTATGATATTACAGAGGCAATTCGAGTAAAAAAGTCCCGTAACATTCATCAAGGCCATTGTCCAATATTGGTCAGTTGCGGGAAAGTGTGATTTGGGATACATTTTAGGTTTTGTTTACCTGGCTCTCTGCGCGGTGGTATGGAGCCGGTTAAGGCTCCCTGGAATAACATATCATTAAAAAACATTTCCAGGGAGCCCTTAAGGCTAGGCTGAGCAAGGGCGGCGGCGCGGCTGGGGAGAGGCATGACGGCGCGGCAAAGTTCATTATTCTTGAAACGATCAATTTCATGTCCCCAAATTAGCGTTGAGAATTAGACAGGCCCGAAGGAATAGGCGTGTCATTGCCAGGACAACAAGTTCAAAACTTCGCGCGAATCATCAGCGGCTAGCCTTGAATCGGTCGCACACACCGACACAGTACTACAGGCCAAGTATGGTAATTGCTAACTCCGAGAAGCTCTAACACCGGTGCCGCAGGAGGAGCTTCCCGGAGTTACGTAATTGCATGCAAGCCGCTGATTCGGGGGACTTTTTAGAAGATTCTTCGAATTCGCTCAGGGATCGGTAATTACTGGGAGTGTTGTTGCAAAATATCCATCTTTCTAAACNGTACCAGTGCCAGTGTCACGTCAACCTCTGAAACAAATCAAAATATCACATTTTAATTGGCACAAATTATCATACGTAGCCTGAGAGCAAACTGTTCGAATTTAACTAAGAGACTACAGCTCACCATCGTCGTAAAGCTCGTATTTAGCACAAATAACCGCCACAGGTAGTACACACACAGTACAGGGATCGGAAAGCATGCAAGCGCCACTGAATCCAATTATACGGTATCTTCAACCGGACAAAATGCTGCATGCATCGACATAACCTTAACCCATCATCAAACATAAATTATATGTATATTTATGCTTCTGCACCAGTGTGGCATATCAATAATCAAATTGGCTTTAAAGATAGTTGATGTGAATCCTGTCGCGCTATACAGCTTAACACTAATCAATAACAGGACCCTCTTGAGCCTTGTACATGCAGTTCTAAATCAATGAAGGATCCAAAGTAGATCTAAAGTTAGTTTGAGTTTTGGCAAACCGCGAGAGTAATACAACGGGTGTACTTCTTTTGTTACTTCTTCGATCTAGATCTCATCTCGAGTTTCTTCTTCTTTTTCTTCTTCTGATTAAGTCTGCATCCTTGAATTGATTGAAGATTCTTGCAAATGATGCGTGTGTGGATGTGTGTTAACAGAAATTTACGTCCATTCGAGTGCTATTTACATTATATATAAGTTTATTTACAAAATTTATAAGCTCATGTGTGATGAGTTTAAGCAGCGGCCATAACGAACGGTTTAGGTCTTGAGAATGAATGAAATTTAATGAGATTAGATTTTTCAGGTGTACGTCGTCGGCCTGAGAGTGTTGTGGTTTATTTCTTTTTTAGGGGACGAAGTGTCATCAACAGGCCCGTAACCAGAGTTTTCAATTCAGGGGTTCGTTTTTTTAACGGCAGGGGCAACGCCCCGGCGGGGGTCAAGGGAGTATCGCCCCCTGAAACCCCTGGGTTTTCATACTTGTTAAGTCCCCAAAACGCCCTATTTTGCATATTATTTTTTTTCTTCAGGCAAGTTTGTTTCAGAATGTATTGAAAGGCCTTTCAACAAAAATTTGTTTTGGAAAAACAAAGTGCAATTTAATGCGAATCGTTCCGCGTCTTAATAAAACTGTTGAAATTGGCATGCTTTTCACAATCGGACGTTTATTTATTTTTTCAAGCAATTGGAAAGTTCAAACGACTCTCACTTCGCGGCCCAGGACCATTATGGGACCACTCTTTGATTCTGCTTGGGTATTCAGGTGAGGTGGGGGAATGCTTTCAATATATTTAGATGTGAATGGCCCCTTTGTGCCACCTCGAGCAAGATTATATGGCGCTTTTATTAAATTAATAGGAGAAGTAAAACCCTGTTCATCATTGTTTTCATGTTGCAAAGTTGTTTACAAAAACTGAAAAAGGGTAGTACGGGACATTAGAGAACGGGTTTATTCAATTCAATGCTACGAATTCTATAACAGGGCACCAGTGAATAGGGAAACTTGGAAATTCAAATAAAACCGTTTTAAAGGTACTATGTCCCATTTGCAGGCCAAAAAAATGAAAAGGTTAAATTCCAACGGCATTTGAAAGATAATACTAATTTAGAACTTCCCTAAAAAGGTGGG
>BEXV01001323.1:139759-152671 GCA_003118195.1 Hemicentrotus pulcherrimus
GAGATTTTGTTTACAAAATCGTTGCTTCCTGATGGTCCCTCTTCTTTTCTGACAAAACTTTTGATATGATGTCCCCTCTAGGAAAAATTGTGGGGGATGGGAAGTTCCCCCCCCCCCTGGAATTACGCCCTTGGTTACAATTAATGATGGTCATTGCTTTAAAATTTTAGTATTGACATAACAAATTAATATAACAAATATGTTAACAAAGGTTAACATATTGCATTACCCAACAGCTGTATTGAAGGGGTTTATGTAGGCTTAGGATAATGCTATATGATACATATGCGTCCCCAAACAAGTTTACAAGTTTCTTTTATTTACACAAATGAGTTATTTGTCATCTTGTATTCCAATCATTAATGTTTCCCAGGATGTTGGTTCTTTGATTTCAAGGAACTTATTTTGCTATCAACTTGGCCACTCTTTCCTTCCTCTTGTTTTGTTCTGATGATCTGTTTTCTTCACTTCAAACTCCTTACAACAGATGTCCATGCATTAGTTTATTGGTTTGGGGTTGTTCTAGCCAACAAAATTAGAGTTCTCTATTCTTGAGTATATAAACTTTCACAAATCGCAGCCCAGGACATTACATGCATGAAGGGAACTTAGAGTGTGCTTTTCTTTCAAAGGAAATCTGATGAAATGATTCGTCATCAGTATCATCGTTTTATTGAAGAGTACTTATAAGCTTGCTGATGTGACGTGTTATCACCTTTCTGATGTGACGTGTTATCACCAAAAGACTACGTTTGTTGCCATATCATTACCGGTAGATGTGTAGAAAGTAAAAAAGTATGCTTTCCCATTTATTTGAATTGTGTATTTCAGTTGCTCATGCGTGGGTATATAGAGGGCAGCACACTGAGCCAACGAGTATTACGCTTTTACGCCATGTGTACTAGTGTCCCTTTATGTGTACGTCCATACGGGAGCGTAATACCTATTGGCTCAGTGTTTGCAGATTCGCCTACTTCACAAATGACTATAAACTCACACATGAACATCTTTAAAGTGAGTTCAATTTGCACAGAGGAATCATCGTGCCAAATATTATTATATGAAGATGATTCATTTATCATTAAGACTTACAAGGCTTCTGACTAATTATCAAATGAAAGGTGCCTGTATCTGTCTTCAGAAATCTAGAGAATTTCTGAGATAAATAGCTTAATTCAATTGGAATATCAGGCTAATTTGTTTTTCATATTTTGAAGAATATTATTTTGAAGAATATTATGAGCCCAACAATTTTACTGTAAATGATTTTCTTAGGATTTGATATTGTTATATTATTTTATGTTTTGACAGCATGTATCTGATGACACCCTTCTAAGAACCGGATCAGGTGTGATATCTCCTCCAAGATGGAGACCGGACGTGGGCTGCATCAGAACCTCAAGGTTCGATGGGACCGTTACACGTCCTGTAACCAGGAAACACAGTCTGAGGTAACTTCTTCTTATTCAAAGGCCTTTTATCTTTGCTGTTATCAGTAACTTAATAACAAGTTAAGTTAAAGAGCAGGATTCCAAACATAAACATGTACCTGTAGTTTTATTGTACACATAAACATTCAAATTGATTTGTTTCGCCTTTGTTTTTATATTTTTGTTGTTCAGATTCATGTTTACTATGTATATAATCCACAACCAATCAATTATTGTATTACATTAGTATGCTTTCATGCTTGATATACATGTACAAGTATGCTGATTGTAGTTCAAAGTGCTAAAAAAACATGTGAGAATTCAGGGTGAATTTGCCCCTAAGAATTTGCTACTGTATGAGCTGAAATATCTGAGGTGATGTTGTAGCCCTCTTTGGGGAGTCCCTATATATTTTTCATCTTGTATTACTTTAATTCACATGAAAAATAAGAAAATTCTGCATAAAAGAGCGTCACACAAATAAAATATTTTGACAGATTTTAAACATCTGCATATATATTTTGAAATGTCTTTTCATATGTAATATTGTAATGAGTTGAATTATAATACATTTTATTGTGCTATACTCAGAAATAACAATAATTGATATGTCATTGATGATTTACTTCTGTCGTCAGTTTTGGCTTTGTTACTGAAATAATGAATGTTCAAATTGATTTTGAGGTTTACTTTCCTACAGTGTATGTTTTGAGGTATCTTTAATTTGCTGTCGACTGGAATATGTACATGTATGTTTTAGCAATATAAACTGTATCAAGACATCAAATGATGTTTGAGGAAATGATCTACAGCTTCAACAAACCTACAAACAATCTCTTAACTCCGTGTGTTCCCTCTATCTTACCAGTAAATGACGGATGTTATTTGCACATACAGATAACCTAGCTCCTGACCGAACTCTAAGAAAGAAGGGTCATCATTTTGTCTCTATATCCATGTACATGTACATGTATCATGTTAATCTTTGAAAGAATGTGGGTTAATTGTAGAATTACACTTCTGTTATTTTAGTACAAGGGCATAATAGCATTCAAATGTGCTGCTACTGTAAATCACATACTAGGGGCATTTACACTGTCTTCCAAACACGCACAAAAAATGCCAACCCAGAGCCTGACCTTGATGTTACCAAGGGCAACTACGCTTTACAGTACCAGCAGAAATGCCAACCCCGAAACATTTCAAAACGAAGTATGATCTTTTGGTGTGTTTTGGCGTGTTTGGCAAGTATAAACACTCGCTGTTGTAATATCGCGATGGTAGGTCACACGAGCTGTCGTCCTTGAAGAAAATAATAGAACGATGAAAACAGAGAAGGTGATAGAAAGAAGAAACAAAAAAATATCATAAGGAAACACAAAAGAGGAAGTGATAAAATGATAAAAAACAAAAGAATAACATAAGAGACGGTGATAGAAGGAAGAAACAAAGAAAAACATAAGAGAAAGTGATAGAATGATAAAAACAAAAGAATAACATAAGAGACGGTGATAGAAGGAAGAAACAAAGAATAACATAAGGAAACACAGAAAGAGGAAGTAATAGAATGATAAAAAACAAAAAATAACATGAGAGAAGGTGAAAGACAGAACAAACAAAGAATGATAAAAACAAAGAAAAACATAGACCAAACAAAGAATAACATAAGAGAAGGTGATAGAAGGAAGAAACAAAGAATAACATAAAAGAAGGAAGAAAAAAAAAGAAAAAAGAAAAAGCAAAGAATGATAAAAACAAAGAATAACATAAGAGCAGCATAAGAGCAGGAGGTACAGAAGGAAGAAACAAAGAATAACATAAGGAAAAACAGAAAGAGGAAGGTTTTTGCATCATAGTGCCGCGCATGCGCATTACCAACCAAAACACGTCAAAACATCATTGAGCTTTTCAATCGGTGATGTTTCCGCACAAGTGTAAATGGGTGCGCGAAACATTGCAATTTTTCAAAATGAGGTATTTGACAGTATAAATGCGCCTATGGTATAAAGTAGGGTACTAGTTCAGTATGTTATTATATACAGCAGACATCACTTGTTTTCGTGGACCTGCACTCCTTCCAAGGTCATTTAATAATGTGTACAAGGTAATCAGAGTTTTTATCTTAATCTCCTTCACTAGGCCATTTTGTGTCATCAATAATATCTTTTATCTAGTTTTTCGAGGGTCAAGTACATTGTTCAATTCTATGTCAATATGAGATTTAGGCACTAACCAAAATGTGTTGTTTGTCATTTTCACACCAAATTAAAGGTTTTAGATTCAATTATCTAAGTTTCAGGAAATCCTTGAAAAAGATCTGATTCCTGATATTTAGCCATTTGATTTATTTTCTAAAACTTGACACCCCTTGTTATTATCGTCATTGTGTGCATGTGTCAACGATTTGTTAAAAGATATTTGCCCAATTTCAGAAGACAAGATGTTAATAATCTTCAATTTTTATCCGATTCCCTTATTTTGTGTTTATTTAGACCATTTTGATACTAGTTTAATACAGAGTTTTTATCCATTTGCTTCCCATCTTTTTTTTTCCGCACAGTGGCAAACTTCACAGGCTTTTCTGTTAAGATTTATCGTTATTTCTGTATGTTTTGAAGATACATGTAGCTTGATGATTAAACTTATCCAACATGCCGTTATGAATTTAGTTTACCATTACGGTAACTGTCTATGATTGCGATTTGTTGTTGTTGTAAATTGATCTCTGTGAACTTTTACCAGTGAAAATTTCTAAATGGAAAATAAATACTTTTCATTCAATTTACAGAAGAAGTCTCAATACCTTGGTGACTTCCTGGAACATCTCATTTCAATGTCCATTAATTCTTCTATAGATACGGAGGATCTTTACAACTTCTGGTGAGTCTCAATCACTTTTATTTATTACTGTATTGTTAATATTGTGAGCTGATGAAGAAATTTTGTGGTAGTTGTTGCCCATCTACAGCCAGACAAGAATCAACTTTACCATTGCGGGGGTTGTTTCACAAAGACTACGATCGACTTATGTTGAACATGAACTATGGCAGGCCATTCATGCCACTGGTTGCTCTCACCATTTGTCTCTCAACGGACGTCACAAATCTACAGATATAACATTTTTTTGATAGTTCATCGTTGGAAGAAAAAAAAGTTATATTCAAGAATAGGACTTAAACTATGGTAGGTTATTTATAAATTAGAGGGAAAAATACCTTAGAAACTATTATATTTAGATAGTCTTTTTTTCCTCAATAGTGAACTTTTAAAAAATGAGTGAATTCTGTTGATTTGTCACCACATCTTGTATGTCCCTTGAGAGACCAATGCCAGGAATAGTGAAAGCAACTAATAGCATGAACGGCCAGCCATAGTTCAAGTACAACTAAAGTCGATCTTAGTCTTTGTGAAACACTCCCCTGGTGAGATAATTTACCGGAAGTTACTTTTTCATAATGATATGCAATACTTTAAAGTGCTTGTTTTAGTGCAGTTCATGAATGTACACTGTATGCATAGTCATTATGGGATAGCTTTACATTTGGTGGTTGTAAGAAAAATGCAAATTTATTTTGATCTTCAATAACCTCAAAGTGCTTGTTTAAATTCACTTCATATTCTTTTGGTGGATTCTGTTGATCTGGTAGAATTTTTATTTAGGAAGAGTAATTCCCGTCCAAAGAAGAAATTTGTTGTACAAAAATATTCATTTTTCAATTCAATTTAATTCATTCATTTAATTTAAAATCCATGACAATATTTATTAGGGCATGCCATAAAAAACTAGAAAAAAACTCAAATGTAGGAAAAATTTAATTTGTAATTGACCTTGAAGCTGTACCAGGATCCATTCTAACAACATCTTATATATTTCTAAATGTACTTTGGAATTATATTTTAACTGTTCTGTATAAACCTTATGCTTTTTGATGTAAATCTGTTCATATTTATTCAGGGCCCTATGGAAGACCACTACTTGGTGAATGGGCTACCCTGTTAAAAGATTAGAACTCAATAAATCAATAAATAAATCCTCCAAGGGTGAAATGGGGTTCTCCCTATTCAAAGCCCTTTCAGATAATTATAAGCCTCTTAAAGTCTTATGAAGTAAGCTTGGGCATCACTAGCCTCTTGTCGATGGCCCTCGCGTTGTTGGAGTCTTTAAATTCTGGCGAGCGAAGCAAGTCAGAGAAACCGAGCGCGAGCGAGGGCCTCTTGACAAGTGATCTGAATTATATATTCATGAAAACCGATTTCCTACTGAATTATGCATGTCGAAACCGCAGCGATTGTGTGTATGTGTGTTTGGGATTGCCCAAATGGCTAGTCTGCAAGCACAGACCCTAATTTGACACTTTACCTAAAAATCATTGTGCCTTGCGAGAAGCCTAGCCGAGCTACCTTCATGTACTGGTACCTACTGGTTGTACCAATATAGGTCAGGAGCAGCTATAGTGCATTGCCTATGGTAGTCTTATAGTGCAGACTCTCTTTTAAGACTGACCAGGGTTTGTGCTTGCAGACTACAACTAGGTGGCCAGTCTAGCTCTCACGGAGGGAATTTGCACAGAGTGGTAGATATTATGTCATAGTACATGTAGCTCTCTCTGATTGGATGGCTTTCACTGACTTCTCTTGGGTTGGAATATTCACCAAACAATGTAAAACATTAGAAATTCAGATCACTTGTCAAGAGGACCTCGTTCGCGCTTGGTTTCTCTGACTCACTTCGCTCGCTAGAATTCCAAAAATGCGAGGGCCATCGACCAGAGGCTAGGCATCACCTCCTTATGGATTTTAGTACCAGTAGACATGACATGAATTAGCCTCTTTTAAGGTTATTGTTAGTGTTATATGTTTTGACTTTTACTGTTGATTAAGTGGCCAGAAAGCAAGATCCTGTATTATTATTCTGGAGTAGCATTCTGAAAAATGTTTTGAGTATTATTTTATTAATCATAAAATATTTAGATTACACCTTTTTATCAATGTTCATAATAAACATCCCTGTATCCAGTCTTGTGTATGTATACTACCATTGACCAGCCATAATTGAGATTTGTTTGAACAATAAAATTATCTCTTAATAAAATAAAAGAGTTTGAGAATACATGTACCACCCAGTAGACAAAGTGCATTTATCTGTTCAAAGGTAACGTCTTTTAACACTATTTAGACATGTATTTTTTAATCATTCACAGCAATGATGTACACAGCACGTTCAATATACTTGCCCTTGAGTTCATGACCTCTGTGAAGGACATCTCCACCAAGCCAGCAGCCCCGGCGGCAGCGGCGGCATCAATGACTGATTTCCACAGAACTCTGGACAGCGCCATCTCTAGTCAGGTATCCCCAGAACGTCCTCAGGCTGATTTGATGGACTTTCTGATGCATGGGAGAGGATGGCTGCTTCTCAATGCTATGTCTATACTCTCCACACAGGTGAGATACTTGATATGTATTACATAGGAGGTGGAGGGGGTTGGGGGGGTCATGGTACTAGGTTAGGTCTTCACTGGCTGGGAGATGGTGACCTGTGANTAAAGGCTTAAAAGCAGGGTAAGTGATAACAGTCAATTCCAATTTGAACCATTACTTATGATTGAAAATAAGAATATAGGTAATAAAGTCAGTGAAAGAAATCAATTCATTCTATTTATTTGATTTATATGCTGATTTTTCTATTCTATATTTCAAAAGCAAAACCACTTGCCCTGCTTAAAATTGAATCAATCGACTTCGTCATTATTCCTTCATTACTGAAATGTATATTCTAAATTGTGTTTCTAATGGTGATGTGTGATGTGGGTAATATAAGTGACAGAAACAGATTGACTGAGGATGTGGGTGATTATTTATTGTACTTTTGCTGTCTTGGAAAACTGATGTATGATTAGATTATGAACGTCCTTTGTTGAGGCTTGCCCAACATAGCAGCACGTTATGTATGTAGACTGGATTCCAAGTGTAGTAATCCATTCATCATTAACAGGTTAATGAAATAACTCATCACAAGGTCCCCAGGAAAGAAACATCTATAAAATTGAAAGTGTTGGTAAACTGATATATTGATATGCATTCCTTTAATGGAAACATGTTTCTGTATAAATTTACATGGCCTTTGAATCCTTAGATAGTTTTAGAACGGCTGACATTGCAATTGTGATTTTTGTTAAGTTTCTGTGCTGACATTTAACTTCAGCCAAGATAGTCTAGTCTTAGATGATAGAAATGTTGTTTTATTCCTAATCTTCAATTGTGCAAAAATTTAGCTATTCTTAGAAAATAGACAAGTACTTATGAATCCATTTTAATAAACCGGTTTACTAAGATATTCAAATGTTATGCATACCTTTACTTTTTAAACAAAAGTTGTTCTTGACAACCTCAAGCTTGCCAGAGGCTTGTCCAACATAGCATCAAGTAACATAGGTAGACTGGATTCCAAGTATTGTAATCCATTCATTGAATACAGGTTAATGGAATATCTTGTCACTAGCTCGGTCCCCAGGAAAGAAACATTCATACATTTTCAATATGTTAGTAAACCAGTCTATTCCAAGAAAGGTGTGGTCACATTGGCAAATACTTCAGGATATTTGATTCATTGATTATTCCCACAGTCTCTACTTTACATTCACAGTACAGTTTAAAAAAACCCTGAAATGTAAGCTCCAGGAATTTAATCACTCATGTGCACTTAAAAAATGACATGAAATTGTGGTAGTTGTCCCACTTGTATTACTAACTTGTCAAAGTTACTGGGCAGACTAGCAAATTAACATTTAATACTGGAATCAAAATTGCAAAAATCAAATTTTCCATAAATAGATACAGTACCTGTATGTTAGGAATTTTGCTCCTGTGGTATGGTTTCAGGAAAATTGTGGTAAGACTGGAAAAAATTCCTGAAATAGATATTCCACAACTCATATTCCCAGGAATGTTTGCCACCACTGTACCTGGGGACACACTTGTCTTTGTCTATTTAAAGTTAACATTGAATATACAGTTTAAATGAACTACATATATAACACTTAAATGGTTAATGCAGTGTGAATTGGGTACACTATGCATACTTCATAAGACTCTGTTAAAGCCCATCTGTACTAGTTTACAGGAGGTATTAGACCAGTAACAGGTGGTTATCTTATCAAATCATCTCTCAATTAACATAATAAAAAGGGGATCATGGGGGACCAATTGTTTGCTAGATAGAGGGCGCAAGTAGCTATAAGTAGTACAGTGGGGCTTTAAATGTATTCTGTTCGATAAGGGAGAAATATTGAGTCATCCTGGAAGCCAGACTAGATCTTTCCATGTGAATCCTCTCAGGCATGGAAACCCTTGAAGCAAACAACTATTGTTCTTCACCCCCACACCATTACCGCTGCACTGTCATAATAGCTAACCACACAGGAATTGAGGGTTAGGGGCTCTTTATACCAGTATTCAAGGCTTTTCATGTGCAGTCTGCAGGGAGTGCGATGTACCGGTACTATTGTACAACCCTGTTCCCTGTAGTTAGTTGTGTAGAAGGGAAATTTATAATCATTGATTGATTTGCTGAACTGTTTCGAGACCAGCAAAGCTTCAGGTTTTCTCCAGCGAGTTTAAGTTATCAAATGGATCTTCTTGGATTGAAAACATTATATCACAATTGATACGACCTGCACTGTGTTACTGCTTGACATAAAGTGATGAGAATTTATGTAATATTTGGAATAATCAGTCATTGTGTAGCCATTCTGAGCAACTTCTGCTAAAACAAAGTAAGTTAATTCATATGTCTAATTTTATGAGTCTTAAAACTGTTATGACAGTATCAATAGAAAAACTCTCTGAAAAGAAAATGTGTATGACTGAATGTGTTTTTATAACATATGAGATACATAGCTCATGTTGATGTTTTGTTTTATTTTGCTTTATGCATGTAAATGCAACGACACTGCAGTTTTCCTACCAATTTTACGGAGTGAATATTTAGATACTATGAGATACTAAAGAAGGCTTAAAGAGTGATTTAATTGGGATTAAGTCATTATATTTCCATCTGATGATGAATGGAATATATACATGTAGGATGTGGAAAACTTGAGGAAAATATGAGTGAATTCTGACAAACTTCCTGAACAATACAAAAAATCTGATATTGAAACCCTTTTCCTCTTTCATAGTTTGCAGTGTGTATTTCATGCATTCAGTTCCAGGCCTGTACAAGTCATTGTCACATGTCTGTATATTGGCCCCAAACTTAAGAAATGTAAGATTTGAGATTGACCCTGACTTCCAAAAGGTCACATTTGTTTATGTCACAGGATTTGGGGGTCAAAGCCACAATGTTGGAACTTGGAAGTCTAGTCTTACATGTACATGGTGGATATGTACATGTACAGTAGGGCTAATGTGCACCGTAGGAAGAGGATAAAGTCTTATAATTGGCAAGTTTTGTATAAATGTTTACCTGTTTCACACCTGGCTTTAACTGATCTAAGTTGAAAAGGTACTTTATCATTCTATTTCATTACTTATAACAGGCTTTTAAGATGTATTTGCTTTGATTTTGCCTGAACTTTTTCATGACATTGAATTATCAGTTTTTAATCATATTATTGCTAGAGGCTGTATTGATGATGCTTGCATGTACATGTACATACCAAGGGAACTCTTTCTCATCCACCCAACAAATCAACAGTTCTCATTTGCATAAAGTTACTAAATATCTTTTGTTCCAACTGTGTATCTTTGTGAATGGGCCAAAAATGTTTTGTTTGTGTACACTTTAAGGCAGAGTTTTCTTGTCAAACTTTCCATAGAAAATATTGTTTGGGCTATTTACATATAAGTATATATCAAAATAAATTGAAGTGCAGAGGGAAAGAAGTAAAGAACACTACAAAGAAATGGATAGCTGCTTGCAAGGGAAATTACATTTACATTTACAGTTGCCAGTTTGCTTGTAAATGATCACCATTGTCTTGTAGACTGTAGATCATAACTTGAGAACTTCTTTACAAAAAGTAGTTTGTCAAATTTTCACCAATCTGTTTGTTTGTTTTCTACTTTTATTAAAGTAAGTTTGATGATATGGGTGATCTTCTCCTTTAACTTCACTCTAATTGCAACATAATTAATGATACCGGTATGTACAATGTAGCTTTGTATAATGACAGACTAATTGGACTGATGACATGGTTAGTATCAATGAGCATGTGATTTAGTCATGTGAGAGGAAGAAGATACATGTAAGGGATATCTGAACAAATTCAAACAACAGCCAATTTTGAAAATGTTGATCTAGAAACATCATTGGTAAGCAGAAATGTTCCTTCTCCTATTTTAGAGTTCTATCATTTCTGTTGGTGTATAACAAGTTTTCAACTATTCCAAAGGTACTAAGTTTTTTGTTCTCCTTTGGTCAAGTAATGGAATTAAGTGAAATGCTGAAAGTATTCCATCCTTTGTTTCTTCAAACATGATCCCTAAGACTTTGAAAAATTAGCTCAGGTACAATTTCAATTCCTTCTTGATTTTTGATGTTGTATGATATTCCATTCAGATTACGTAATGCATCATTTCAAAAGGTGATGAACCTGTAATGAAGATGCATGAAAGTGTATGCTGTTTTTCCTCCCCATTAAAAAAAATTAAGATAATGGACTTTTACAAATGGAAGAAGTAATGCATGAGGAAGCCGATGTGATATTTTTTCCACACCTTTCATTCTTCTGTCAATTAAGAGATTCTTAGCATCGTACCTCTAGACACCTAAACTACAATTTATATTTTGTGACAAATTATTGTGATTATGGTAGAACGAAATACACTTTCACTGCCTTGGGATTATGATAAAGGAAATATATGAGTAAAGACTACCTTTCAAAAGAAAAATTTAACTCCTTATCTTATTTGCTCATACAACATGTACATGCTCAGAGAAGACATCCTTTATACATTGTTTCTATTCAAAGGGGAATTCCCAGCTGATATTTAGTGTGAGGTTTTGATAGAAGCAGAGAAATGAAAAAAACAGATCTGTAAAAGTTCGAGCAGAGTCCAATAAAAATAAGAAAATTGTGAACTTTTTAAGTCATGGTCAATCAAACCCAAATTGATTGAATATTTGTGCAGCACAAAATGTACAAACATTCTGTACAAGGGTCTGAAAATCAGACTTGCTAAATTTGATTGACAACTAGAGGTCGTCATTTTCCCACAGAAAGACGTTTTCAAGCCCTTTTGTTTTGAGGGAAGTTTTAAATTAGTATCATCTTCCAAATACCATTGGATTTGAACCCTTATCATTTTTTGGGCCTGCAAATTGTGGATGGAAAGATGGCTTTCCATCCAGTGAAAACAATGCTCTAAATTAAAATGGAGAGAGAGAGAGAGAGAGAGAATCTGGAACGCTGCGTCAAAACAGCCCTGCAAATCTTCAAGAAGCTTTGAGAAAAATTGAATAGTTTAATTCCTTCTTTGAAATGTCAATTATGCAATCTGGTTTATCAAAAAGCTCTCATGAACACTAGAAATGGCATACATCTACATTCTTTACTGTACATCTTTATGTTTACTTTGGTGTGAGTCATGATTAATTACAATCTAGATAATGGTCAAAACAAACATTCCAATCCTTATCTAATAAAGGATGGTGTACATGAAGTGCAGTGACCTACTCATCCCAGGATAAGGCTTGTAGTCAATTATTTATGATACTTTGTAGACAAAAGGTGTCACAATTCCCTTTTTACGGCTCTTGATTGAACTCTAAATTTTCTTGAATTTTGCATGATAATATAAGCTCTTCTTTCGAGTTACCCATTCATAATTGTTGTAAACATTCTGGGGAAATGAGCGTATTTTTGTTGGGTGAAATAACTTAGGGCAATTTTTACATTGTCCTCTTCTATTTTCACTCAAAGTTCTATGAAAGCTTTTAATATAATCAAAGAGTTAAATTTTCTCTCTGCTCTTTGGTATTCTTTCACTATTCAGGGTCATTCTGTAAGCTGCAGTAAACTGCTGCAGTTTACTGAAGCAGGTTGTTCGTGTACAAAATGAATGGCATGTTGGGATTAAAGAAGTAAAGCTGTAGCTTGCACACAGAAAAGGTCTAATGCTTACTGTAACAAATAATATGTCTGTACTGTGTGCAGTATTCGTGAATGAAAAGTACACATACATGCATAGGACAGTTTAATAAAACAAGTGTGAAATGCGATACACTTTTTGAAAAAAACCTGCAGTACACTGTGTTGTTTTACCTCGGCTTTAAAGAGAAAGAGGGACCAAATTTAATCTTTGATTATCTTTCTCATTTAATCATTTCCAAAATGACAGTGCAGAAACAATTGCTTAGTACAATCAATATGATGCATAGTACAAGTTCTTCACGTGGATGCAAAGTGCTCTAATATTAATAACTTAACAAGTGTTTTGTTAATGCTTCAATGTTTCTAGTACTTATTTATTTTACTTG
>BEXV01001323.1:152737-164847 GCA_003118195.1 Hemicentrotus pulcherrimus
ATTATTATAGATTGGGTCCCTAGATATTCAGGGCAGCATTTTAAGAAACCGTTGTTAGTACAAGTTCGTTGATAACCAATTGAAACTTGTGTATTAAAATAAACATACTTTTTAATGCCATGTTGGTGGACTTGTACTTACAATGTATGCCCAGGTGAAATATGACAAGTTTTTATTCATATGCTTTGAATAGCTTTAGTACAATTACAATATGTTTTTATCAAATCTGCTGTAACACAGCCTTATAGGGGTGCAAAAGCAGTGCAGTAAATACCATTTCACTGCAATTCCGATCAATCCATTTTTGGGGGGGGGGGTCAGATTTTTTTTCTTCTCTTCCTTTCAAGTTTTATTGTTCCACATTTCCAAAAATTTAGGCATACATGTAATATAAATGAGCACGTCTCAATGACTCCCAATTCATATAAAAGATTAAGTAGAAAGAGAGGAACCTGTTTAAAAGCAGTGCTGGTATATTATAGGTTCCTGTAAAAATAAGTATTTTAGAAGAAAAAAACGTTGGTAAATATCGACTCATGCATGTCTTTTTCATGACTAGGCAAGATTTGTTTTATTCATTTCAATTCAATTTTAATTGATTGTAAGGTTTCATTGAATTTCTCTGAATTTCTCATTCCAGGCCCTATCACACCATGTTGAATTTATCCGTCTGCTTATAGCTCTCCTGGAAGAGGCCCTTAAGGTGCCTGTGATATCTAGACCCATTCGAGGTAAGCCCACGTCTCCTTTCATCTTTGATCAGACTGTGTATTATTATGTGTTCTTGTGTGTCGCTCTTTTATTATCTTAGAAGAAATGCTGGTGCATTTAGTACAACTATGATGAAGTTTTTATCAACAGTATCCTGTAATGGAGAATCCCCCCTGGAACCCCTCCCCTACCTTCCTACTAACACACAAACGGCTAAAAGATGTATTCAAAAGAGTGAATTGAGCTCTGGAAAACTTTAAAAGAGCAGTAAAAAGAAGATTTTTTTTTTAAATTCCATAATTGCTCTCAATTTTACACAGATAGAAAGATTGTACGTTCAATAATATACACAATATATAACATTTGTACAAAATCCACTTTTGTAAGTTGCAATTAAACAGAAATCCTTCATGTACAAAATATACTGTAGTTGTTTGAACTTTGAAGGTTTAAATTGCATTTAATTAAAACCCTAATGCAAGAGGCCCATGTTTAATAATGAATCGCATAAAAACATTGAATATTTTGTCTCTGCATGGAATTCATTTACCGGTATCTCTTAAAAGAGTGGACTCTACATACATGTGTAGCAATGGACACAAACTTTTTGACTGCATGCAGAACTGTCCCACTCCCATATTGACCGACATCCTTCCCTTTCTTTTGAAAGAGTTGGGGAACTATACACCAGGTCAAAAAGTAAATGTTTAATCAGTCTGAAAAATGGAGCAGTGGTGTATGGCCCACACGATCAAAGAATAAAATGTGTCGTGTGTTTGAGTAATCTTGCTTCCATACGCTCTCCAAACTATCTATTTAAGTTAATGTGTTCAAATAAAAACTCTCAAGAGAATGAGAATCTGTTCTGAATGATCAGATTTTATTTTTTTATATTTTGAATCTATAATATTTAAGGTGACTTGAATGCTAGTTAAATCAACAAGGTTTTGGTTCAAAAATATTAAAGAGCTGTTCTATTTAGAAAAGCGAATCAGCTGTCAGGAGAATGTATGTCATCTGATAAAATGGTTTTACACATCATCTGCCAAGAGCTTAAAGGGAGGGCAACTCAAGGTACTTAGTCCACAGTACTCCACATTCAAGTTCATGGGTTATGTTGGACAAACTTCTGGCAAAGTATTTGGTCATTAAAAAACATTTTTTGCCGAAGTTTGTTTGAATTATGTATGAAATTTGAATACATTTTTCTTTCCCCAAAAAAATCAATTGTGCCTTGAAAAGTGTTTAGTCTGTCAGTGTGCAACTTTAAACGATATTCTATGTGCCCATTTATACTGTATGTCAAACATAATGATTTTTCTAACATCCCGATAAAAATTACATGTCTAGCAGGAATAGCTTATTATAAACAACTTCTAGTGGAACATTGTAATTTTAGTATAATAGTTATGTTTGGACCATTTTGTCATGGGTATTATCAGAACCAAAACTGACTTCATGCATGCAGTGCAGTGCTGTAAAGCTCTTAGTCCTTGAATGCTACAATGTACTGATGCAGCAATGCACACATACATGTAAATGTACAAATAGACTTGTCCTTTTATAGAAGGATAGGGAAACAATTAGGATTAGTTACCCACTTGCTCGACAGAAAGAATGTGAAAGCTTTCCCATGCATGCTTCTTTATATCTCACCCCTTTCTATGTCTGCCCCATTATTTTGTCAGTGCAATATTTCCAGACGTATACAAGAAAATAAGGATTNATGTGCCCATTTATACTGTATGTCAAACATAATGATTTTTCTAACATCCCGATAAAAATTACATGTCTAGCAGGAATAGCTTATTATAAACAACTTCTAGTGGAACATTGTAATTTTAGTATAATAGTTATGTTTGGACCATTTTGTCATGGGTATTATCAGAACCAAAACTGACTTCATGCATGCAGTGCAGTGCTGTAAAGCTCTTAGTCCTTGAATGCTACAATGTACTTATGCAGCAATGCACACATACATGTAAATGTACAAATAGACTTGTCCTTTTATAGAAGGATAAGGAAACAATTAGGATTAGTTACCCACTTGCTCGACAGAAAGAATGTGAAAGCTTTCCCATGCATGCTTCTTTATATCTCACCCCTTTCTATGTCTGCCCCATTATTTTGTCAGTGCAATATTTCCAGACGTATACAAGAAAATAAGGATTTAGATTCCATGCAAATAATTACATACCATTGTGCATTTAAGACGAATTAATGAAGGACAGTTAATTGAGGTATCATTTCATGTTTGTCAGGGAGTCACAAAACTTTGATGTTAGACTGGAATTCATTTCTAAACTGTTTTCTATCGCAATTTTGACAATTTGCATTCTGCTGGTAGAGTGCAAAATCCTCATCAACAAACCATGAAATAAAAAATGAAAAACAAATTCAAATTTTACACAGGTATGTTAATATCTCCATGGTTAAACACATATGGTAAAGTGTTACATGTTTAATACGTGGCATCGATTGGCAATTTCTTTGGGACAGCGAAATATGATTCAGTGGTTCTGTGACTGGTTTCGTTTTATGAATGGCATCTTCGCCTCAATCTATCTGGACCCATTGTGTACATGCAAGCAATCAGTCAATCCCCAAACTACCATTAAAGCTCTTTCTCAAACAACTTGAGGGATCTTATAGTTTTGGACAAAATGCTTGTCATTGAGGTTGTCATTGAGTAAATGTCTCTTCATGGCATGTACAGATGCAAACTGAAGAATAATAAAAGTGGGCTATCAGTGCCATTAAAAAAAAAACTTTTAAGCTTTGGAAATACAATTTTAAAAATGTATGTGTTTATAGTAATCTTGTTAATCTTTTAATTTCTATACCTGATCCACCTCAAAAGATAAACATAGTACACATAGTCTGCAGGAACAGACCCTGATTTGACACTTAATAGCAACAATTCATATAGCCTTGAGTAGAGCCTAGCTCACGTCGAGAGCATGCAGCTACAGTGGAGAGCCTACAATACAAATATTGAGTGCAGTCTCTAGATAGTCTCCTAGCTCAGACCCATTACGAGTTACAGGGGTTTGTGCTTGCAAACTTGTGTTCCCTTTATTTACAACATCCTTGCTTTCTCCCCAGTATCGGAACTAATCTTTGGAATTTTTATGCATCGGTACATCCCATACCTGCTACGTTGGAATTGTTTGCATATTAAGTGTTATATCATATTTGCAAACTTCAAAGTTCACTCTGGTAGGGTCATATTTGTTGATTTATAATGATAAAAATACCCATTTATATATGAATATTCTCTAAGTACTGCGCTCAATGCAAAGTATCATATAATGACCCTGGCTGTAGCTGAGCCGCCATGATAAGGCGCTATTGAAAGGGTGGGAAGTGCAATAGTGATTGGTAATTTAGCCAGGATGGCGTCTAGGCATCCAAAAAATACTCTTTTCTTGTAGACTTCTATTCTATTTAAAAAGTCATATAATGGATTTCATGGACACCTTTTTAGGACAATCAATTTTGGAATCCTGGCTTAGATACATGTACATTCAAGATTTTGTATTAACAAAAATGTACAGTAAGTTACTCTGTAGCTACATGTACATGTACATGTACAAATGTTTTTTTTTTTTTTCTCTCTCCTCTTGCTCTGCAAAAAAATAGATGAGGTTATGAGTGAGAGATTAAGCTCTCAAAAGCTCTAAAAGAGCTCTGGTATTAATAAACAGCCACATACATAAATATTACTTTGAGTAAAAAAGCACTTGTGCAGCAACATTTCTTAAAGGAGCCCCTGCGAAACAGAAAAGGAATTCTTAAACTGAGTCGTGCTGTAAGTACATATTACTTTTTTTTAATATGATATATGAATTCAAATGAGGCTTAAAGGTAGATAAGAAGTATATGTAGAGCCTGTTTTTTCCTCTCTATTTCCCAAGGAATGACACTTGAAGTCCTCGTTTCATTTCATCTGTGAAGCTTGATACGCCTCCCCATGTCAATGTTTGAAATAGAAAGATCGATCGTACTTTGGTCCCTTGAAAAGTTTGCTCTGGGAGAAATTTATGTATGTATTTTACGCTAGGCCTATATTTTAAATATGACATGATTCTTATACGTAATCTTTGTCTCTGCCCCATGCGCGTTGTCACTAATGAAGGATTTCACCATAATATTCCTCACTTGGCATGCTTCTCTGTGGATTCTCTGCTTTAGACAAAAGAGTGGTTATGAATTACTGTCATTTACAGAATTGGATTTGAACTATTTACATAGTGATGTGATCAATTTTGTTTTATTGAGAGTACAGTACTTTATTTAGGATTGGAGGTTGACAGTGCCCGGTACAAGTTGATGAGATGATACAGTGTTGTATGTTTCTTGGATTCAACTGAGTTTACTGACATGTATCGTGTGTGCCAATGGATATCGATCACTCGCATGGAAGAATTTGAGAGAAGTCACAGACATAGAGGATGTGTAGATGGGCTATATGATTGTGGAAATGAAAATTTGTACCACTTGTTTTGAAGATTGATCAGAATAATGGATTCCCTTGAGACTAATGATATGGATATCTGTTCATCAAGTGAGTACATTTTATTTATCATGCTAATGTGGACTTTATTTTAAGAAAAGATGAAATCTGTATACTGTAATTAACGTTGTATAAACCGCCCTCATGTATTAATCGCTACCCTCTTTTTCGGCATTCAAAAAAATGTGGACACGTGCAGATTGGGACCCGAAGCCATCGCGCACCGATGCCATTCCCAGCAGGTTTTTGTAATGTAGACTATATATTGAAATCGATTGAAAATGGCGACTTCGCATGCTGGATGCTTCGCGACAGGTCCGTTAAACGGCCCCTTCTTTTACTTTTCCAATGCATTGGCACAAACTAAGATCAAGATCTATTGGCAGATGTTGTTTTTGGAAGATTATTTTCGTCTTCATGTCAACAATGCAAGATAAAATTGTCAGTAAAATGTGTGGAAATGTCCTGTACCATAGTGGTAAAGTTATTGTACCAGTTGTACATGTACATGTAGTCCCATATGTGCAAATTCGTGCTGGTTTTGACTTACTTTTTTTGTTGTTGGTGTAACGTGTATAAACCGCACCCCTGACTTTGAAATTTTTTTGGCAGCAAAAGGTGCGGTTTATACACCGTTAATTACGGTATATATTTTTAAATCTGCTTAATCTTTTGAATTCCTTGGCATAGATGATGTATCTTTACTTTGATAACTAAACCATATTTGTTACACAATTCAAATCAATTCAATTCTATTCAAGGCATTTCATTCACTCATTGTAGCCAAAGGCTAAATTACGAATGAATTAACAGAATTCAAACATTAAAACGCACTTCCTTGTCTAAAAATTCTTCACATTTTTGCAATGTATTCATAAATAAATGAAATAAATAGATAATTTTTTAAATCTTGGATATTGCATATGTACATGTACTCTAATGTGTCTGCCCCCCTCTAAATGATGTTTCTCCCTCTGTCGTCCCTCCCCTTCTTTCTCTCTCTCTCTTTCTCTCTTTCTCTATTTCTCTCCCTCTTTCCCTCCCCCCTCTCTCTCTCTCTGTACCTCCTTCTTCCAATCTCTCTCTCTCCCTCTCCTGTGATGTTGTTATGCCCTGATTCTGTACGTTCATGAAATACTTGTAGCAGGTTTCTTTCTAATCATGGTACATGTACATGGGCAAATTTTGTTTAAATAGAATCAGTGAGGTAAGTCTCACATCACTGATCATGAACGCGTATTTGGGATTTGCATCTAAGATTGTTGAGTTCCCCCCGTACTAATAAAACTACTGCAAAAAACCCAGATTCTGAGATTTGTGGAAGCTTCATGCTGTGAAAGTATCCCGGATTTACATCAGCTCTTTTGCATGCAATGTACCCGGTAATATTAAGGAATGGCATGGATTAAACCCATAAACTTGCCTTTCAAGTTTGAAACCTCTGCCATAAACTGTCACAGATGATTCTTCTCAGTTGATTTAAACAACTGTTTTTAAAGCTCTAGTATTTTGTTTGTCTGCTTGTCAAAGCTTATTACACATGTACATTACATTAGTTCCAGTCAATCCCCAATATCAACCCATCAGATTTTCTTTACATTTAATTGATTATTATCAAAGATGCTCATAATCATAAACTGTTCCATTGATCTAACTCTAAACAGGGAATAATACAGTGAGTAAATTAGAGATGTGAAATGAGGTACTGTACATGTAGAACCATGGATGCGATGTACATATCATTCTCCGCATTGATTTTGTTTCCTCTATCATGTCTTTTTAAAGTTTGATATGAGCAGTTCTCTCATTGTAACTCATTTTTATCATACCATGCTTTGACTTCAAAAGGAAATAGTGGCATCCTGGTCCTTCCTGGTCTGTAACGATACACCTTCCTACATGTAGTCCTCTTCCCTACATAAGCCTACTTGTGCAGATTTTGTAAAGTTTGCGATGGGTCATATTTACATATCTCTCTAGATATTGCATACTCACTGTAAAGTTATACAACTTTGACCCATATGCAGCTTCCCCATTTTTTCTTCTGTTTCTGGATATCTTTTTAATGCCAATGGAAATTAACTTTTGTGACAAGAAACTTACACCAATTCTAAAGGACACCCATTTTTCACAACAAGAAACTCTTATAAATTCTCCAAATTTGAAAGTCTTGTCAATTTAATAATTTTGCAGCATGAAGCTTTGTGAATTTAAAACACATGCAAAATTTGCAAACATGTCATGTACGAGGGAGTATCTGGTTTTAAAGTAGGCTTTACAAAAGACATGTTGGCATTTTTTTTTTACATATGTACATGTAGTACAATTACATGTACGTACATCCTTATAAAGTACATAGTATGGTTAGCATGAACAAGATGAATGGCTGTGTACATGTACCAACACGCTGAATTCAATATGATTTTGACACGCCATTAAAGCTTTGAGTGTTCATGACAAGTAAATTGTACATGTACATGTACATGTACACTCATCAAATTGTGATTACATCAGTATTCAGTAAGAATTGAATTTTTGAGCTGTATTTAGGTTACCTTTTATGTATGTAATGTATTTTTTATTTGTAAGTTTTTCTTCCCATCTTTGAATCTACTATATAATGTCTTATACATAAACATTTATGTGACCTGTGACTTTCTTGGAAGAAATAATTGATGTGCATGTTCTATATATGACATTGCATGTCCAGGTAACATTTTCTGGCATGACTCCAAACATTTCTTCATACATGTAAACCCTTGAAAAGAAATAATTACCTACATGTACATGTAGCTGCAATGAAAAAAGGGTGCTGCCCCTGAATGTACAACAATTACCTGACTTGTTCTTGCATTTGACATTGAACTCCCCCAAATGGATGTTTGTTAAGAGCAGTCAAATGTCACGGTGGCCGCAAAAAGGAATGTAGAGGTTATTGCATTGCATTCTGAAACTCTTATGTTTGCAGTGTAGTGGAAGTAAAGTCAATAGAATTTCAGGTCAATACAATTTGTGTGTGTGCATTCTATAGAATTGAAGTTGCAATGCAAGGTGATGAAATGTGACAAGTATCAGTTTGATTTGGATGCAGATTACTACCTAAAGTTGTACTAGCCTGGTTGGTCCATACATTAAAAATGTGCTGGTTATTGTTTTGAGTTTAATACAATCCAGTTAGAACAAAGCCTATCTAACTAATATAAACAATAACAAAATTTGTCTATTTTGTCTCTATTGTACTGTAATATCATTCATGCATGAATGGTCTGCTACAGTGTTCATGTATTTCTTTGTTTGTCAAATACTAGTAAATCACTTGAAGCAATACTTAACAAGATAGACCCTCAATCATATATTTGTGGAGAAACGGATCATGCTCCACCAGAATTCTAAAATTGCTATTGACACTCAGTGTTACGGAACATATAGGTTGAACAATCAGGGAATATTTATTTGGTATATTCATGGAAAAAAAAATTGGCGCAATTCTGTTTTCAGTGAATTGACATTTCCTGTTCATTCAAGTAACATAATCCTTTCCTGCCTAGCAGTACCACTAACATGAATATCTTTTCCTTTATTGTTCTTTCAGATGTGGCCACTCTGGTGCCACCGATGGAAACGTGCTTTCCTGCCAAGCTAAACGGGAGACGAACCAGTCAAGTAGAATCGCCTACCACGATGGCGTCTCATCTTACTCATGATGTCTACCGCAGAAAAACAGCCTTTCTACGAACAACTACTTCCTACCAGGGAGGTGGGAAGCAAATTAGGACAGCGGTAGGCAGCCAGCGTAGGAAGAGCATGCTGCCACACAGCAGAGAACAAGAAAGCACAGACTCTGAGAATGAGACTGGAAGACGGTACAGAGGCAGGCATGCATCTGGTAATGTTAGAAAGCACAAAGTGACAGCTAACTATCTCATGGCCTTCAGGAACTCTATTCCAAAGTACCAGTGGAATGGGGGGAACCTGATCATCAGGCACAGGATGAGTATTGATGATGGACTCTCAGGTATGGATCTTTCCAGCACTACGCCATTCGACCTGTGCATAACTCTCTTATCCCTCTTGGAGAAGTTGTGCTCTAGTGAAGCCATGAATGCAGCTCACAGAAACTCGCTAAGTCTCTTCCTAGCGCCACAGCTTACCAACTTGCTTATCAAGATTGATCACCAGTGCTCTGGCCAGGGTATCCACTTGGACTACAACTGGGGACCAGAACTCCTGGGAGCACTTAAGAGGCTTATCCTGCGCATTGTCTTGAAGGTTTGCCTGTACACTCTGACACAGCATCAAAAGATTCTAGAGCTGTCTTCCAGTGGGTTGATGCAATCACTCCTATCAGAGGCTAAGAGCTCTGCTCAAAAGATCATGCATTCTTTATCAGAGAGGGCAAAGGAGAAAGAAGATGATTTTGCTCGAGATGAGGCAGATGAACCTGAGGTGTCAGACTCTGTGTTTGAAGGATCAGGTGAAGAACATGAAAGTTCACATGGAAGGGATTCAGCCAAGGACAGGTTTGATAGTGATGCTGCAGGTATGACATACATCAGTGAAATTCTCCAAGGTGTGCTTCTCCTCCTTTCGTATGTGATGTACAGTTGCCATGACAACCAGACTGTTTTGACGCAGGGATTAGCCATGTTGAATGAGTTTGAAGAAAATGGAGGATATCAACTTTTCCTCATGGTGATTGAGGCAATGGATGGTTTGCTGTCTAGCGGTGAGGATGATGGTGAGAAGGTTCACAGCATCAAGGAGATCATTATCTCTTTGGTAACATGCATGTGTAAGCTCACAACTGCTACTAAGAAAGCCAAGTTGGAGTACCTCCATAAATTCCAGTGCCTAAAGAGAACACACAGTAACTGTGATTACAGTCATTACATGCATCACCACCACATCATGCTAGGAATGACATACACTGCCTTTGAGGAAGACAAGCAGGGACACTCTGACTCTGGTCATGTTGCAAGTGGTGGATTGATGGACAGGAGTCCCATCAGGGCAAACAGGAGCAAGTGCTGCATTGCCACTGTAGTGGATGTGGTCTTGGAATTGATTTCTAAAGTGCAATGTCGAGTAACCCTTGTGCGGTTACTAGGAATGTTAGAACAAGGAGGGATCTGTTGTTGCATACCACCACACATAATCCTCAGCAAACTGTTGCATTCCATCGAAAATAGATCCCTAGCGCTATCAAACTATCTTCTCAGTGTCATAGCGAAGTTGATCCTGGAACAGTTGCGTGGTGGAGAGAAGGCTGAAGCAGTTCCAGTTGACCTGTGTCCAGAGTGTGTCCAGTTAGATGCAAGGCACAGATTGACAGGCAGCCAATTAGACATCGGAAACATCACTGATAGTAGGACTAGTGATAGTGCAATTGGAAGTGATGGTAGCATCCAGGATGGTGATATTACCAAGTCACGGTGGCAGGTCTTGGGAACATATGCCAATCTAATCACCAGTGGAATGAATGAAGTTTTGAGTGTCCAGGTGGCAAGGCATCTATTGCAACTTGTCAAGCATGGAAACTACCACATCAAGCAAGAACTTTATCTTCATGTCTATCTGCCATGCTTTGAGTCATCAAGACCGATAGGCTTAGAGGAGTCAATTGGACTTACTCCCAGGCTGCCATACCGTATTACTTCATCTACTGTCTTGGAGTACTGCTTCAGTGCCCTACCCATCCTTATGACCTCTACTTTTGCCCAGGAGCTGTTCCTTAGCCAAGGAGGTCTGAATCAGCTCCTGCATTTGCTGCAGTTAGACACCACAAGACCTCATGTCCTGCAGGTCTTTGAGGTCATCATCCTATCAGGTGATGAAGAGAAAACGAGGCGAGACAGGAGTAACACAACAGATAGTGGACTTAGCGCTGCATCATCTGTGACTACAGCAAGCTCCACTTCACAACTCAGATACAACACTTCTCGATGCAAGAGAGACCATGCGAGCACAGTTGTCAGTGTCCTAGATGCCTTTACAGGGATTGTCCTAGAAGTTATCCCTGAGGACCTTCACTCTAAGAGTGACAGTTCTGATAGCAGTAGCTATCACAATCAATCGGGAGGATTGCACGAACGTTCCATTGACAGACTCCTGTCATCCTATGACATTGTGGATGAACCATTTGAAAGTATGACCCACCAAAGCATCGAGTCAGTACTAGGCACTCTTCATGAAGGGGTGCCAGCCTTGCCCGAAAAAACAATGTCAGAGAGCAACAGCTCAGACTCTTCTCAAACCAACACGATGACACCGACAAAGCTCTTCATGCCGCAGGACAGCATCAGTGTTCTTCCGGATGCAAGACTTGCCATGGCCAGTGATGTCTGGAGGACTTGTGCCAATCTCATAGTGTACAGTCAAGGTTTCTCAGAACATTTCATACAAAGCTCAGTGGCAAACCAGATCCACAAGATCTTGAACGAATCCTTCCTTGCCTTAGCTCAGATAACCAAGGAATGTGATGTATTAGAGGTCAGCCTGGAGTCTCTCCATGACACCACCAGGAACTACACTGATGATGAGATCAACAAGAGAGACAGGTTCCATATCATGCTTAGCATTGTGGGGTCTCTTATGAGGATACAACTCAAACTGTCTAAAGAAGTAGCTGCAGGCAAGTTTGAGGTAAGCATTGATGAAAAACATAGACACAATTTTACTGATCAAATAGTAATCTGATGTACATGCATTAGCCTTTTAAGCGTAGCAGAAATACTGATTTTGTTTAGCCATGCAGGTATGTTATACACCTTACACAGTTCTTTTTCATAGTTGTGCAACAAGGCAACCTTTCTTTTCCATGGAACACTACCAAATCTTCTTGTCCATAATTTATATATATATATATATATATATATATATATAT